>CAUYLG010007007.1:0-33025 GCA_963573385.1 Cacajao melanocephalus | reverse complement strand
GCACTACAGAAGTGCCTGCTGTTTTTTTTTGTTGTTGTTGTTAGATAGAGTCTTGCTCTTGTTGCCCAGGCTGGAGTGCGATGGGGTGACCTCAGCTCACTACAACCTCTGACTCCCAGATTCAAGCAATTTTCCTGTTTCAGCCTCCTGAGTAGCTGGGATTACAGGCACCCACCACCACACCTGGCTACTTTTTGTAACTTTTTGTATTTTTAGTAGATACAGGGTTTCTCCATGTTGGTCAGACTGGTCTCAAACTCCTGACCTCAGGTGATCCGTCTGCCTCAGCCTCCCAAAGTGCTGGGATCACAGGCATGAGCCACCATGCCCAGCCAGCTGTGTGCTTTTAATGGAAAACTCACCTAGGTGTGCATCCATCACAGAATCAGGGTATTGTTTTCCACGTGGTTTGTGTGTGTGTGTATGGTGAGATAAACAATTATGCAGTGTGTCTACACATACTTATTGAAATTTTTTGTTTCATTTTGTTGAATTTTTATTTAAATAATTTTCTGTTATGAACAATTCTAGTTGGTTATTGGTATTTTATTAATTTAAATATGTGTTTAAATCTGATCTGCATACAATTATCACTATTCAGCTAAATTCCAAAAGCTTATAACAAAAGTAACATTTCAATTCCTGGTCAGTGATACTTAAGGGTTTTGGTTTTTTTCAAAGAAAAATCTCATCATCTTCTCCAGTGTAGTCATATATATAACTAGTGGCAACCTGTGCAGAATATCACCGTTAATGCTGATGATCCTAGTTAATATTTCAATCATTACTGAATGATCCTCAATCAAATATATCAGTTCTTAAGAACATCATTGGCTTTTTCTTTTGAGATAGATACAGTGGCTCTATTTTGTGATTTGATTAAGTTACCGTCTTTTATTACCTCTTAACAATACTCTTAGCTAACATAACCTACTGGCACTAGGCATTGTTCTAAGTACTTCATATTAATATATTTAGCTTTCATAACTGCATTATGGGGTTATATATTATTATTGTTACTATTACCATTATTATTCCTTATTGATAAGTATTATTATTTTATATTATTATTAAACTATTTACTATTATTTTTATTACTAGTACTACTATTCATATTTGATAAGTATTCTTATTACATGTTATTACTACTATGTTTTTACTATTATTTTTATTATTATTACTACTGTGATTATTTCTATTTGATAAGTAAGAAAACTGAGGATTAGAACTTGCTGGCAATTATATAACTAATAATGAAAAGAATATGGACTTGAACCCAAGCAGTTTGTCTTTAAAATCATTGCTCTTAATTCTTACACTATAATCCAGGCACATCCTCATAAATTTCCTGCCTGTATCCAGCTTCCTCTCTTGGCATTTGCCTCTTAGCACCCCGTGTTCATACATTCTAAAACTCATAGTTGTTTTTGTTTCATTTTGTTTTGAGCCTTTATAGTGCTTACTTTAGTTAGCGAAAATTATATGGTAGAGGGCAGCAAGGTGTTTCTGATTCATCTGCTTTGCTGCTGGGTCATGGTCTCCTTGTAGATCGTGACTTGCAGCCAATAAGGATTGCTAAAGTGACTTTGTCAAATGGAAATCAGTGTTTGCAGAAATGCAATAGAATAAAAGACATCACCAATATATTTTTAAGTGTTCTCTATGGCACTACTTAGATTCCATTTAAAGATAATCTAGGTAAGACCTGCAATAAAGAAAAGAAAAGCTGAGGTCCAGCATCATTCATGCTTTGTCTATGATAGGACTAAGAGTTTGTTGCAAGGCTGAGAGTAGAGGCTACCTCTCCTGACTTCCTATTTAATGCTCCTTCCTCTTGCTTCAAGAACTAATAATCTAATCATGGGTACATGGAAGTAAAAAAGACAGTTATACAACTGGGAATGTGGTACAGGTGAGCATAGAATGGAAAATAAATATATGGAGACTAGAAAATATTTCCCAAAGGAAGAGATACAAACTTTAGAATTGACTAGATAAAGGGGAGAAGGGAATGCTCCATGCAGTGAGAGCAGCATATTTTAAAATCCCACGTCTGTGGCCAGGCGCGGTGGTTCACGTGTGTAGCCGAGGCAGGCAGATCATGAAGTCAGGAGATTGAGACCATCCTGGCTAACGTGGTGAAACCCCGTCTCTACTAAAAATACAAAAAATTAGCCAGGTGTGGTGGCGTGGGCCTGTAATCCCAGCTACTCGAGGGGGCTGAGGCAGGAGAATTGCTTGAACCTAGGAGGCGGAGATTGCAGTGAGCCGAGATCGTGTCACTGCATTCCAGCCTGGGCAACAGAGAGAGACTCTGTCTCAAAAAAAAAAGAAAAGAAAAAAAGAAATCCAGGTCTGTGAACATAGAGGAACTGTTTAGAGATTGCAAACAACCCAGGATGTCTTGGTAAGCTGGAAAATGGGAAAGGGGAAACTGGATATAGATAGGAGAAAAAAATAAATGCCTACTATGCCATACTAAGGAATTAAAATGTTAGCCGATCTTTAGCAGATGACATTGGAGGATTTTATACACAAAAAAGTGTTGTGATTAGATTTGCATTTTAGAAAGAACCCTCTGGAAAGAGAATGTGCTGGACTCTGGGATGGGAAGAGAGGTCTATAAAGACATGCATGCAAAGAGACAAGAGGAAACTGTTGCAATGCAATGGAAAGGGAAGAGCAAATCCCAGAGACAGTAAGAAAACAGTGACATTATGAAAACACACACCTTAGGTATCTGTTGCATGATACCAAGACAAAAAAAAAAATGCCAAGTGAAGAGCCCACTAAGAGGTTCACCGTGAGGTAATTTTGAGAAATCCAAGTGGTAGTATCTCATTGATATTCTGTGCATCTGGTGCTTAGAAGAAAATTTAAAGGCAAGACAGAAATGTGGTCATTATCAATCATTTGTTTGTAAAACATCTAGTGAGCATTTACAAAGTGCCGGTATTGTGATAGGCTCTGGGAATTCAGAGGTGAATCAAGTCAGATCCCATTCTTGTGTCTGTTTGTAGCTTACAGAGGAGGCAAGGAACATATGAAGGGTTAACGGAAGGAAAGAATTTTTGGTTTGACTACACATTGTGTCCAGAGCATGGCGCGATAAGTCAGCTGTCTCTGGGAAAGCTGATTCTATGCAGTGCTCTGCAGTTACAGTCTCCAGTGCCTTTGAAAAAATCGTTTGCATGAATAATGAATTGCTGTCTTGCTACAAGTTTCCTGTGGCTTTTGACCCTGATGAATAACACATTCATTGGCAAGTTTATCAAAACCATTGTCTCAGAAATAATAATAGTAGCTAATATTTATTGACTCCACTTACTGACTACATTGTCTACTACCTGTTGGATAATTTTCTCAGTATTTCAAGTGTATTTTCTCATTGACTCCTCCCAACAACCCCATAAAGTTGGTACTATTATAATCTCTATTTTACAAATAAGAGAATCAAAGCACGGAAAGAATAGTTGACTTGCCTAAATGTACTAGTTAGAAAATGGCCGACCTCAAATTCAGGCCTGCAGATTCGCTCCAGGTCCTGTGTCTCCCTATAGAAAAAATAAGACTAAGTGGCGATAGGAAAGACAATAAAATACTACTTTTTCATCATCGGTTGTACATGAATGTTAAAATGTCTTATTTTGCTCTGCTATAAAATTCATATAAAGTTAATTTTTTTCAGGAAAATCTTTAATTTGGAATTACTTAATGGATTGAGAATCATTGGTACTTTTTGTGCCAGGGAGTAAAATATCTTCTTGATTTCCTTGGTTGCGTTTGCTTTTCTCCACTTTCAGTCTACCAAAATATCTAATGACTAACTAAAAACGTGACCACCCTCACTGTTACCATGCTAAACAGGCTTAGTCAAACAGAGACCTCTTTTATCGGCTCCTTTATCTGTTATCTTTTAAAAAAAAAATCAAACTAGACTCATTTCCTTGTAGTATCTTTTTTTCTCTTATCTCTTTAACTCTTCCATCAATTATAGCTTTTGTTCCAGAGAAAAATATAGAGAGACCCTCAGCAAGAAACTCAGGGTATCAACACTTTTGATGATAAAGTGATACAACCTTGCATTTCCTGTGAGCTGCTTGGAGAAAAAGTGCATAACAATGTGGAAAAAGGTCCAGGATTGTCCTGTTGAATCTGCATTTGCTTACCTAACCATAATGCTATGAAGACACACAACTGTAAATGTGTCCTAGTGTCCTGACTTCCTTTTTTTAACTTGCAAAGAGACCTTAAAAATATTTCAGATCAAACACAAGTTCACATCTGATCCTTCTGGATGTTGCAGACAAATTCTTTTTAGGATATTTATTTTATTTTTATATTTTTAATTATACTTTAAGTTCTGGGGTACATGTCCACAACATGCAGGTTTATTACATAGGTGCCTTCTACTTTTGTTTTTAGGCAAGATCTGTCTCTGTCGCCCAGGCTGGAGTGCAGTGGTACCATCCTAGCTCATTGTAACTCGAACTCCTGGGCTCAAGCGGTCTTCCCACCTCAGTCTCCCAAGCACTGGGATTACTGGTGTGGGTCACCGCACACAGTCTCTACTGAATTTTTCTCCTCAAAAGAAATAAATAGGAATCATACATTGTGTGAATGAATATGAACCATCTCACAGAGAAACTAACTCCAAAATTGCTAAATTTTCTTCTAGAAGTTTCACTTTCTTAATCTGGAGCCACAACACACTGGCCGTAGCTATAATTAACTGAAATTAATTTCAATTAATTGTTATGTACTATGTTCCAGGTCTGTTGGTAACCACTTAAGTTATGTTTGAACAGTTGATTGACATTTTTGGGTCATGGTTATGAAGCACAGTTAGTTTTTTTAATATAAATTGTTATGAATCATGATTTATACAGCAAGGTCAAGAAAGCCAACTCACTGGCGTGCCATAACTAATGGTAATTTTAATTGAACTGACAGACTTCAGGTTTGATGGAAATTGCTGTCAAACTGTATTTGAGGACACAGAAAAGGAAGCTGTCCTGAACATTCAGTTGGATTATTAGAAACTGGTCTTCCTCACTCCACCCTTGCTCTTTCTTATTCATCTTGATTTTTACAATTAAATTAATCTTTCCAAATAGCAAAATAATTGTGTTATTCCTTGGCTCAGAACCTTTTAGTTGCTTTTTATTGCATACAGGAAAGGAATCCAGTTGATTACAGCAGTGGTCCCCAAACTTGTTAAAAAATCAGCTATGACTAAACAAAGGAAAAAGAAACCATGCAAATATGTATTGCCTCTGTGTAAAATCATATATTACTATAATTATCTAATATCTAGTATAATTTTAACTTAGCACAGACCTTATTGCTAACAATAGTAGATTAAATTCATCTCTCAAGCGGCCTTCTTGATTGCTTCGGTAATTTTATTAGACTACTTCCTCTCGTATTCAATTAGATTATCATTTGCTTTTTATCTCCCAACATAACTGGTCAGAGATGGGCAGGAAAAAAGTCAGCTTTGTAATTTCATAGTTGTCTGCCTGTGCTTGCATTTTTAATGTTTTCCATTTATGGCTTTTTTGCCGAGATCTTTTCATGCGTTGTTCATTTATAATTGTGTAAAACATATTGTATAATCAGTTCACATATGCAGGCACACAATACACAGCATGTGAAGACTTTAAGGTCTGATAAGATATCCAATCCTCACCTCTGTTTCCAGAAATATGGCAGCCTGATGTACGGATAAATTATTCCTAGTAGGAAGCACTGAACAATATTGTATAAAATACTTTTCAAAAAGGATTATTGATTGATGCTGGCAGAGGAATTAAAGACTTCAGAGATTAGTAATAATAAGAACGTGGAAAGTGAGCAATGTATTTTTAAATTTTTATGAGTACAGTAGTAGGTATATATATTTATGGGGTACATGAGATATTTTGATACAGGCATGCAATGCATAATTACATCAGGGTAAATGGGGTATCCATCACCTCAGGCATTTATCGTTTTTTCTTCTGGATTACTTTGTTTGGGTGTTAAGATTCAAACACTTTTTTAAAATAAGCCTTCCAACACTATAATTTGTGAGAATGAGCCTTACGTTCTTGTCTTTAGTATGACTTCTTTCATGATTTTGAATTTTATATGTTATGTTTACATTAGATCCTTTCTGCAAAATTATTTTATGATGAGAAGACTTCTATTTCCTTGAACAATTGTTGCTGGCAAGGGTGAGCTCCTCTTGAGCTGCTGAACTAAGGGCATCAGGTACTTGTTGGCTGCCCTCGGTGTCTTGTAATATGGGTCTCTCCACAGGGTAACAGGGTAGCTCACATAGCTGATTTACAGGACTGATTTTGTTTGCTTCTTATGAAGATGTTTTTTGAGTGGATAGTTTTCCAGTTTGGTGTTCCTATAGGGGGAACGATTGCTGGAGGCTTCTATTTGGCCATGATTCTCTCCCTCCACTTTTATCCTTTCTTTGAAGTTAAAAACAGTCCAATTACACACATAACTAAAAGTTTAAATAACTGAATTTTGAGATGTACAATATTTTGGTGTTGACTTTAATTATCTTGTTGTGCTATCAGTACTAGATCTTTTCTATTCTAACTATATTTTTGTATCTATTAACCATCTCCCCTTCCTCCTCCACCTCCACTACCCTCCCCAGCCTCTGGTAACTATCATTCTACTTTCTATCTCCATGAATTCAATTGTTTTACTTTTTTTTTAAGCTCCCACAAATAAGTGAGAATATACAAAGTTTGTCTTTCTGTGACCGGCTTATTTCACTTAACATAATGGCTTCCAGTTCCATCCATGTTGTTACAGATAATAGGATCTCATTCTTTTTTATAACTGAATAGTATTCTGTTGTATATATGTGCCACGTTTTCTTTATCCATTCATTTGTTGATGGACACTAAGTTTGCTTTCAAATCTTGGCTATTATGAATAGTGCTGCAGAAAACATCGGAGTGAAGATGTCTCATCAATACACTGATTTCCTTTCTTTTAGGAATATACTTAGCAGTGGATTGTTGGTTCAAATGGTAGTTGCGTTTTTAGCTTTTTGAGGAACCTCCAGACTGTTCTGCAAGTGATTGTAGAAATTTGCATTGTCACCAACAGTATACAAGGATTCCTTTTTCTCCACATCCTTGTCAGCATGTGTTATTGCCTGTTTTGTGGATAAAAGCCATTTTAACTAGGGTAAGATGATATCTCTTTGTAGTTTCAACTTGCATTTTTCTGATGATCAGTGATGTTGAGCAGTTTTTCATATACCTTTTGCCATTTGTATGTTTTCTCTGGAGAAATGTCTATTCAGATCTTTTGCCCATTTTAAATCAGATTATTATATTTTTTCATATAGTGTTATTTGTGTTCCTTAGATACTCTGGTTACTAATCCCATGTCAGATGGATAGTTTCTGCAAATCTATTTTCCCAATTTGTGGGTTGTCTCCTTGTTGATTGTTTCCTTTGCTGTGCAGAAGCTCTTTAACTTGATATGATCCAATTTGGCCATTTTTGCTTTGCTGCCTGTGCTGTCTTGATATTCCTCAAGAAATCTTTGCCCAGTCCAATGTTTTAGAGAATTTCCCCCAATGTTTTCTCTTAGTAGTTTCACCATGCAAGATCTTCAATCCATTTTGATTAGATATTTTTTATATGGTGAGAGAGAGAGGCCTAGTTTGATTCTTATGCATATGGATATCTAGTTTTTCCAGCACCACTCATTAAAGAGACCGTCCTTTCTCCACTGTATATGCTTGACATCTTTGTTGAAAATGGGTTCTCTGTAGATGTACGAATTTATTTCTGGGTTCTCTATTCTGTTCCATTGGTCTATGTGTGTGTTTTCATGCCAGTACCATACTGTTTTGGTTTTGAAGTCAGGTAATGTGACTCCTCTGATTTTGTTCTTTTTGGTATACTAAAATCAGGTACTGTGATCACTCACCTGATCTTTGGTCCTGATGAAGGTGCTTTTTTGTGTGGATAGTTGCTCAATTTGGTGTTCCTGCAGGCGAGCAGGGTATGATTGCTGGAGGCTTCTATTCAGCCGTCTTGCTTCATCTCCCTCCTAGCACTGGATTTTGATAAACCACTAATAATGCCAAGAGACAAACCTGGGATCCTGACCAGAATACAAGTTTGGAACAGAGATCTTGGCATACAGTCAGGACATTTAAAGGACAGTATCTTTATTTGGTGAAATAAGAAAAAATAATGGTCCTCACAGAGAAAGATAGCTGCCACATTCTGGGAAGATAAAAGAAAAAGAGGGAAAAAAAAGAAAAGAAAAGTTCTCCTAATAATTTGCAATCACAAGCTTGCACTCGTATGGGTTTATTGCCTAAATTCATAATATTTTCCCCTCCCCCAAAAAACAAAATGAAAAATTTAAAGTAATTCCAGGTTGTAGTGTTCTCTGAAAAAAGATACATTAAACTCAAATAACAAAGAATTCTCCTGAAGTTCCAAGGAAAATCAACTCATAAAAAAATTACTAAATAAAATTTAAAACAAGACACCATGAGTGAAAGTCAACTGAAACAATAAACTACTGTATTAAAATCTTTAAAACAATAAATGTTAGAATTGTTAGCAAACGAAAATATGAAATAAGTGTGTTTAGTGTATTTAAATATATAAAATAATTGATTGAAAGTATGAAAGAACAAATTATTATCAAAATTGCGTAAATTTGTAAAAAGTATCAAAAAAAGTGTCAAAAATGAAAAATATAACAATTGGCATTAGCAAATCAGTGTTTTGGTTAAATTGCAGATTGGAAATGACTGAATGAGAATTAGTAAATTGGAAGAAAGTAGAGCTAAAGAAATTATAACAAATGTAATCTGCAGACTCAACAACTAGGAGATATGAAAGAAAAAGATAAGAAACATATAGAATAGAAGGAGAAAATCATACCTGCATCTAACTGAAGTTCAACAAAGAGAAAGTTCAAGAATGAGGGAGGAAATTTAAAGAGATAATGCCTGAAAATTTTCCAGACACGATGACAGAAATCAATCCTCAGATTCAGAAGACTAATGAATCTAACAAAGAATAAATGAAAAGAAATATACACATCATACTACAGAGAACTTTCAAAATATTAAAAGGAATATCTTAAGAGTAGCCAGAGATAAAATACAGATTATCTTAAAATACGGATCAACTGAGTTCTCAACTGTGTTAATAGAAATCCAGTAACAGTGAAGTAACATCTAGATGTTCTCAACCAGGTTGACAAGTATTCTATCCTTAAGCAGCACTTGATAATGTGGAGTGTCTTCCTTGTCACAATGACTGGAGTGTGACTGGAAGTTACATTTCTTTATGCCTCAATGTTCTTGTATATATATATATATATATATATTTTTTTTTTTTTTGCATTTTAGGTTCTGGGGTACATGTGAAGAACATGCAGGATTTTTGCATAGGTACGTACATGGCAATGTGGTTTGTTGCCTCCATCCCCGTCACCTATATCTGGCATTTTTCCCCATGTAATTCCTCCCCAACTCCCTACACCCCGCTGTCCCTCCCCGACCTTCACCGACAGACCTCAGTGTGTGATGCTCACCTCCCCATGTCCATGCGTTCTCATTGTTCAACACCTGCCTATGAGTGAGAACGTGCAGTGTTTGATTTTCTGTCCTTGTGTCAGTTTGCTGAGAATGATGGTTTCCAGGTTCATCCATGTCCCTACAAAGAACACAAACTCATTGTTTTTTATGGCTGCATATTATTTCGTGGTGTATATATGCCACATTTTCCCTGTCCAGTCTATCATCAATGGGCATTTGGGTTGGTTCCAAGTCTTTGCTATTGTAAACAGTGTTGCAATGAACATTTGTGTGCATGTGTCCATATAATAGAACAATTTATGGTCCTTTGGGTATATGCCCAGTAATGGGATTGCTGGGTCAAATGGAAGTTCTATTTCTAGATCCTTGAGGAATTGCCACACTGTCTTCCACAATGGTTGAACTAATTTATACTCCCACCAACAGTGTAAAAGTGTTCCTATTTCTCCACATCTGCTCCAGCATCTGTTGTCTACAGAGTATTTAATGATCACCATTCTAACTGGTGTGAGATGGTATCTCAATGTAGTTTTGATTTTCATTTCCTTAATGACCAGTGATGATGAGCATTTTTTCATATGTTTGTTGGCCTCATATATGACTTATTTTGAAAAGTGTCTGTTCATATCCTTTGCCCACTTTTGAATGGGTTTGTTTGTTTTTTTCTTGTAAATCTGTTTTAGTTCTTTGCAGATTTTGGATATTAGCCCTTTGTCAGATGGGTAGATTGCAAAATTGTTTTCCCATTGTGTTGGTTGCCGGTTCACTCTAATGATTGTTTCTTTTGCTGTACAGAAGCTCTAGAGTTTAATTAGATCCCATTTGTCTATTTTGGGTTTTGTTGCCAATGCTTTTGGTGTTTTAGTCATGAAGTCCTTGCCTATGCCTATGTCCTGAATGGTTTTACCTAAGTTTTCTTCTAGGGCGTTTATGGTGTTAGGTCTTATGTTTAAGTCTTTAATCCATCTGGAGTTAATATTAGTGTAAGGTGTCAGGAAGGGGTCCAGTTTCTGCTTTCTGCACATGGCTAGCCAGTTTCCCTAACACCATTTATTAAACAGGGAATCCTTTCCCCATTGCTTGTTTTTGTCAGGTTTGTCAAAGATCAGATGGTTGTAGATGTATGGCGTTGCCTCCGAGGCCTCTGTTCTGTTCCATTGGTCTATATGTCTGTTTTGTTACCAGTACCATGCTGTGTTGATTACTGTAGCCTTGTAGTATAGTTTGAAGTCAGGTAGTGTGATGCCTCCATCTTTGTTCTTCTTGCTTAGAATTGACTTGGCTATGCAGGTTCTCTTTTGGTTCCATATGAAGTTTAAGGTGGTTTTTTCCAGTTCTGTGAAGAAGGTCATTGGTAGCTTGATGGGGATAGCGTTGAATCTGTAAATTACTTTGGGCAGTATGGCCATTTTCACAATATTGAATCTTCCTAACCATGAGCATAGAATGTTTCTCCATCTGTTTGTGTCCTCTCTTATTTCCTTGAGCAGTGGTTTGTAGTTCTCCTTGAAGAGGTCCTTTACATCATTTGTTAGTTGTATTCCTAGGTATTTTATTCCCTTTGCAGCAATTGTGAATGGCAGTTCGTTCTTGATTTGGCTCACTTTAAGTCTGTTATTGGTGTATAGGAATGCTTGTGATTTTTGCACATTGGTTTTGCATCCTGAGACTTTGCTGAAGTTGCTTATCAGTTTAAGGATATTTTGGGCTGAGATGATAGGGTCTTCTAAATATAAAATCATATCATCTGCAAATAGAGACAATTTTACTTCCTCCTTTCCTAATTGAATACCCTTTATTTCTTTTTCTTGCCTGATTCCTCTGCCTAGAACTTCCAATACTATATTGAATAGGAGTGGTGAGAGAGGGCATGCTTGTCTAGTGCTGGATTTCAAAGGGAATGCTTCCAGTTTTTGCCCATTCAGTATGATATTGGCTGTGGGTTTGCCATAAATAGCTTTTATTATTTTGAGATACATTCCATTGAAACCTAGTTTATTGAGAGTTTTTAGCATAAAGGGCTGTTGAATTTTGTCAAAGGACTTCTCTGCATCTATTGAGATAATCATGTGGTTTTTGTCTTTGGTTCTGTTTATGTGGTTAATTACGTTTATAGGCTTGTGTATGTTGAACCAGCCTTGCATCCCCAGGATGAAGCCTACTTAATCGTGATGTATAAGCTTTTCGAGGTGCTGTTGCAATCGGATTGCCAGTATTTTATTGAAGATTTTTGCATCTATGTTCATCATGGATATTGGCCTGAAGTTTTCTTTTTTTGTTGAGTCTCTGCTGGGTTTTGGTATCAGGATGATGTTGGTCTCATAAAATGATTTGGGAAGGATTCCCTCTTTTTGGATTGTTTGGAATAGTTTCAAAAGGAGTGGTACCAACTCCTCTTTGTATGTCTGGTAGAATTCGGCTGTGAACCGTTCTGGACCTGGGCTTTTTTTGGTGGGTAGGCTATTAACTGCTGCCTCAACTTCAGCCCTTGTTATTGGTCTATTCAGCGTTTTGACTTCTTCCTAGTTTAGGCTTGGGAGGGTGCAAGTGTCCAGGAACTTTTCCATTTCTTCCATGTTTACTAGTTTATGTGCATAGAGTTATTTGTAGTAATCTCTGATGGTAGTTGTATTTCTGTGGAGTCAGTGGTGATATCCTCTTTATCATTTTTATTGCATCTATTTGATTCTTCTCTCTTTTCTTTTTTTTTAAAATCTGGCTAGTGGTCTATTTTGTTGATCTTTTCAAAAAACCAGCTCCTGGATTTATTGATTTTTTGGAGGATTTTTTGTGTCTCTATCTCCTTCAGTGCTGCTCTGATTTTAGTTTTTTCTTGTCTTTTGCTAGCTTTTAATTTTTTTTTTATCTTGCTCCTCTAGCTCTTTCAATTTTGATGATAGGGTGTCAGTTTTGATCTTTCCTTGCTTCTCATATGGGCATTTATTGCTAAAAATTTTCCTCTTGACACTGCTTTAAATGTGTCCCAAAGATTCTGGTACATTGTGTCTTCATTCTCGTTGGTTTTGAAGAATATCTTTATTTCTGCCTTCATTTCATGGTTTATCCAGTCAACATTCAAGAGCCAGTTGTTCAGTTTCCATGTAGTTGTGTGGTTCTGAGTTAGTTTCTTAATCCTGAGTTCTAATTTGATTGCACTGTGGTCTGAGAGACTGTTTGTTATGATTTCCGTTCTTTTGCATTTGCTGAGGAGTGATTTACTTCCAATTATGTGGTCGATTTCAAAGTAGGTGTGATGTGGTGTTGAGAAGAATGCATATTCTGTGGATTTGGGGTGGAGAGTTCTGTATATGTCTATTAGGTTAGCTTGGTCCAGATCTAAATTCAAGTCCTGGATATCCTTGTTAATTTTCTGTTTTGTTGATCTGTCTAATATTGACAGTGGAGTGTTAAAGTCTCCCACTATTATTGTGTGAGAGTCTAAGTCTCTTTGTAGGTCATTAAGAACTTGCTTTTTGTATCTGGGTGCTCCTGTATTGGGTGTGAATATATTTAGAATTGTTCGTTCTTCTTGTTGCATTTATCCTTTTACCATTATGTAATGCCCTTCTTTGTCTCTTTTGATCTTTATTAGTTTAAAGTCTATTTTATCAGAGACTAAGATTGCAACTCCTGCTTTTTTTTTTTTTTTGCCCTCCATTTGCTTGGTAAATCTTCCTCCATCCCTTTATTTTGAGCCTATATGTGTCCTTGCATGTGAGATGGGTTTCCTGGACACAGCACACCGATGGGTTTTGACTTTTCATCCAACTTGCCAGTCTGTGTCTTTTGATTGGGGCATTTAGCCCATTTACATTTAAGGTTAATATTGTTATGTGTGAATTTGATCCTGCCATTTTGATGCTAATTGGTTGTTTTTCCCATTAGTTGATGCAGTTTCTTCACTGTGTTCATGCTCTTTACCATTTGGTACATTTTTGGAGTGGCCGGTACTGGTTGTTCCTTTCTATGTTTAGTGCTTCATTCAGGAGCTCTTGTAAGGCAGGCCTGGTGATGAGGAAATCTCTCAGCAATTACTTGTTCATAAAGGATTTTATTTCTCCTTCACTTATGAAGCTTAGTTTGGCTGGATATGAAATTCTATGTTGAAAGTTCTTTTCTTTAAGGAAGTTGAAATTGGCCCCCACTCTCTTCTGGCTTGTAGGGTTTCTGCTGAGAGATCTGCTGTGAGTCTGATGGGATTCCCTTTGTGGGTAACCCGACCTTTCTCTCTGGCTTCCCTTAGTATTTTTTCCTTCATTTCAACCCTGGTGAATCTGATGATTATGTGCTTTGGAGTTGCTCTTCTTGAGGAATATGTTTGTGGTGTTCTCTGTATTTCCTGGACTTGAATATTGGCCTGCCTTGCTAGATTGGGGAAGTTCTCTGGATAATATCATGAAGAGTACTTTCCAGCCTGGATTCATTCTCTCAGTCACTTTCAGGTATACCTATCAAACGTAGATTAAGTCTTTTCACATAATCCTATATTTCTTGGAGGCTTTGTTCATCTCTTTTCACTCTTTTTTCTCTAATCTTGCCTTCTCATTTTATTTCATTGAGTTGACCTTCAATTTCTGATATCCTTTTTTCTGCTTGGTCAATTTAGCTATTGAAACTTGTGCATGCTTTGCAAAGTTCTCGTGTTGTGTTTTTCAGCTCCATTAAGTCATTTATGTTCTTTTCTAAGCTGTTTATTCTCATTAGCATTTCATCAAATCTTTTTTCAAGGTTCCTAGTTTCTTTGCATTGTGTTAGAACATGTTCTTTTAGCCCAGAGAAGTTTGTTATTACCCACCTTCTGAAGATTGTTTTTATGAGTTCATCAGACTCATTCTTCATCCAGCTTTGTTCCTTTGCTGGTGAGGAGTTGTGATCCCTTGGAGGAGGAGACGCCTTCTGGTTTTGGGTGTTTTCATCCTTTTTGCACTGGTTTCTTCCCATCTTTATGGATTTATCTACCTGTGGTCTTTGTAGTTGGGGACTTTCAGATGGGGTCTCTGAGTGGACATCCTTTTTGTTGATGATGAAGTTATTTCTTTCTGTTTTTTAGTTTTCCTTCTAACAGTCAGGTCCCTCTGCTGTAGGACTACTAGAGGTGCACTCCAGACCCTGCTTGCCTGGGGATCACCTGCAGTGGCTGCAGAACAGTAAGGGTTGCTGACAGTTTCTTCTTCTGTTATCTTCATCCAATACCCACCAGATGTCAGCCTGAGCTCTCCTTTATGAGGTGACTCTTTGGATATATGGGGGTCAGGGAGCTGCTTGAGGAGACAGTCTTTCCCTTATAGGAGCTCAAGTGCTGAGCTGTGAGCTCCATTGTTCTGTTCAGAGCTGCTGGGCAGGTACATTTAAGTCTGCTGCAGTGGAACTCATAACTGCCTTTTTTGCCAGGTGCTCTGTCCTGGGAAGGTAGGGCTTTATTTATATGTTCCTGATGTGCTGCTGCCTTTTTTCAGAGCTGCCCTGCACAGCAAGGAGGTAGCCTAGTCACTGTCTGCCGGCAGAGGCATTGCTGAGCTGCCATGGGCTCTACCCAGCTACTGTGTGAACTTCCTTGTGGTTTTGCTTATAGAGGTATAGGTAGAACTGCCTCAGTAATGGCGGTCTGCCTCAGTAATGGCAGACTGCCTCTGTAATGGCAGACTGCCTTGGTAATGAAGGATTGCCTTGGTAATGGCAGACTGCCTCAGTAATGGCAGACACCCTTCCCCCAACAGAGCTGGATCATCCTGGGTCCAGCTGCACTTGCCGTGAAACTCTCAGTCCAGAGTGTTTCAGATTGCTGGTCTTTGTGGGGATGGGACCCACTGAGCCAGATCACCTGGCTCCCTGTTTCAGCCCCCTTTCTTTCAGTTGAATGGGCAGCTCTGTCTCCCAGGTATTCCAGGTGCCAATTGAAATGGCCACCCAGATTTGTGTGAGTTTTTGTGTGGAGACCCACTGCACTGGCTGAAACAGCCATGTTGGAAACTGGTGGTGCTTTTCAGCCTGGGAATCTCCTGGTCTGTAGGCAGTAATAACTCATTTGGAAATGCGGTGTTCACTCACCCTCCACGCTGTTCTCACTGGGAACTGCACTCCAGAGCTGTTCCTATTCAGCCATCTTCCATAAACACTTTTAAAACAAGGTAAGCTAGCATTTAATGAACACTTAATATGAGAGAAGGCTTGTGGCAAGATCTTTGGACTGGCCTCTTTTTTTATGACAAAAACTCTAATATAATATAGGGTGTATTATTATTCCTAATATGTGGAGAAGAGAAGTGGGAGTCAAAGATAGAACATACTTGCCCAAGCTTACTAGAGTGGCAGGTAGCAGAGCTGGGCTTTAACACAGGAAGCCAGACTTCTGAGGCACTGACCAGAATCTCAGACCCTTTGCAAACCATATATCTGATAGGGAGTTACTATCCAAAACATATGAAGAATTCAAACAGCTCAATAGCAAGAAAACAAACAACCTAATGAAAAAAATGGGCAAAGGATCTGAAGAGACATTTCCCAAAAGAAGATATAGACATACAAATGGCCAACAGATACAGTATAGGAAGAAATGCTCAACATCACAGATAATCAGGGAAAAGTAAATTTAAACTATAATAAGCTACCACCTCACACCTGTAAGAATAGTTTTTATTAGAAAAAAAGAGAGAGAGAACCAGTGTTGGAGATGACGTAGAGAAAAGGGAATCCTTGTTACACTGATAATGGGAATGTAAATTAATACAGCCATTATAGAGAACGGTATAGAGGTTCCTCAAAAAATTGAAAACAGAAGGATCACATTATCCAGCAATCCACTTCTGGATATATGTCTGATATAGTTTGAATTTATGTCCCCACCCAAATCTCATGTTGAATTGCAAACCCCAGGGTTGGAGGAGGGTTCTGGTGGGACTGATCAGATCATGGGAGCAGACTTTCCCCTCATTATTCTCATGACAGTGAGTACGTTCTCACGAGATCTGGTTGTTTAAAAGTGTGTAGCACTTCGTCCTTCACTCTCTCTGTCTCCTGCTCTGCCTATGCAAGATGAGCCTGCTTCCCCTTTGCCTTCCACCATGTTTGAAAGTTTCCTGAGGCCTCCCCAGCCATGCTACCTGTACAGCCTGCAGAACCATGAGCCAATTAAACATCTTTTCTTTATCAATTGCCCAGTCTTGGGTAATTGTTTATAGCAGTGCGAGAATGGACTAATACAACATTCAAAGGAAATAAAATCAATACCTTGAAAGATGTCTGCATGCCCATGTTTATTGAAGCATTACTTGCAAGAGCCAAGATGATATAGAAACAACCTAAGTGTTCACTGAGAGATGAATGGATAAAGAAACTGTGGTATATGTATACACAACGGAATCCTATTCAGCCATAAAAAAGAAGGAAATCCTGTCATTTATAACAACATGGATGAATCTGAAGGACATTATGTTAAGTGAAATAAGCCGTTCACTGAAAGACAAATACTGCATGATGTCACATGTGGAATCTCAAACAAATCGAACTCATGGAAGCAGAGAGTAGAATGGTGGTTACCAGGGGCTGGGGGTGGGGATGGGGGGATGCTGGGAAAGAAATCTCATACCCTACTGGCTCATTTCCTTCTACATGCCTACTGGGTGCAGTAGGATGGAAACAAGGTTAACAGGGATCTGCACAGATGCTGAAGGTTCCAAGAAGACACTGGGAGACTGCTGGGCACATGTGCACTGAAGGCCTGGATGACCACAGAGATGTGGAGACCCAGAGCTTCCCTGTGACAATAAATTGCTATAAGCATTTAAAGCAGCAGAAGTAGGAAGACTAAAGAAGTTTCTAGCATGGGAAACTACCTTCCCAGAGAAGCTCTTGTTCCATCACAAAAGGTGGGGAGCACTGGCTTTGTGTAAGTGCAGCAGCTAAGGTGTGGACATGACCAGGAGCAGGAAGGGCACCTGAAGGAAAGAAGAAAGAAAGAAGGAAGGAAGGAAGGAAGGAAGGAAGGAAGGAAAGAAAGAAAGAAAGAGAGAGAGAGAAAGGAAGGAAGGAGGGAGGGAGGGAAGGAAAAAAGGAAGGAAGGAAAAAGGAAGTAAAAAGGAAAGAAGGAAAAAAGGAAGGAAGAAAGAAACAGAGAAAGAGAGAGAAACAAAGAAAGAAAGAAGGAAGGAAAGAAAGAGGCACTGGGGGCTGATGTCATCCCTTGGAGCCAGATCAGCCATCACTAGCTGGGTGACTGAGAAAATCACCCTTCCTCTCTGGCCTGCAGATTTCTTCTCTAGAAAATAAGGATAATAATAGTGGCTACTCAGTGGGATTATTCCCATCATTGGGGATAACACAAGTGACAGATGCTTCCACCATAGATACATATGTTGGTTTTGTTTTTAGTAGAAGTTGAGAGGTATTAATATGAGTATCAATATTAGCATAAGTATTAGTATAAGCCTAGGTTTTGAATGGCCCTGCCAATTCCTGGTGAAAATCAAGAATGCCCACCCTTTTTAGTAAAAGCTTTGGAGCCAGTCTTAGAGAGGAAGGTGAAGAAAGTTGCTGTGTATGCATGTATGTGTATGCATGCAAGTGTGTGTATGTGTGCACATGTGTGTGCATGTGTGTTTGCATGTGTGTATATGCATGTGTGTGTGTGCATGTTGCAGAGCTGTGAGCAGTTTCAAACATGGCTGAAGAACATGGTAAGTGCCATAGAGCACGTCTGTATCCAGTACAGCACAGCACACAGGAGGGAGTTATTATCTCTGTTAAGGAGCAGAGAAAGCTTTCAAAGATGTGATCTCTGCATTCACTCTTGGCAGATAGGAAGGAATCATCTGGGTAATGAAGAGAGAGAAGTGCCAAGGTGTGATCTTGGCAGAGTTTGGCTTGTTCAAGGAACAAGTTTAGAGGGAGCAGAGGCAGGGAGTTTAAAGGAAGTGGCAGGACAAGGGGCTGTGAAGGTCGTCCAAGCCGGAGTCTGGCTCCTCACCATAAGGCCCTCTTGGACATGCTGCCATGGTTAGACCCACCCTCCACCCTCCCAGCCACATCATGTGAGCAGAAGCTCCATGTCCAAACATTCAGGGTTTTTTTTCCTGGCTATGTGTCTGTCCAAAGGACCTTGGAAGTGAGGAGCATACACGTGAAGGAAACAGTGAAGGAGCCCTAAAGCCAGGCAAGAACTCCAGGGAGGGAGTGGAGAAGACAGTGCTTTTTGATTCCAGACCTTGAGAGCCTACACAGCCTATGCTATGAGCCCTGGCAGGGTGACTTCCATCCATCTGCAACGTCTCCATGGCAATGGGCCATGGAAATTGAGGGTGGAGATAGTTCTTGGCAAGGTACGCCGTGATCTGGTACGTCTCATGATTTTTCTTGGAGGCGTCCCTGGCTGTACTGTCTATCATAGACAGCGCTGTCCATGGGGCCCCCATCAGCAAGGCCTGCCTCTGACTTGTTTTCCCAAAAGTGCAGCTTGATTTGCTCAGTGCCATATGCACAATCTCACTGGCCACCCCGCCCACCATCTGTTTACAGGCTGACAGACAGCTGGCTGAGGTGAGGGGGACACTATGTGACCATTGGATATACAACTTCAACTCCCTCACCCCAGGGCCTTTACCTCTGTCACCCTGGGATCCCACTTGAGCAGATGGACCTCAAGTTAGCATCCACTGTGAGCCTGGCCTGCAGTAACAGCAACTACAGTGACAGCAATGCCAGTGACCTAGTGAAGGTCTGTTAGGTACTAGGTACATGCATATATCTCATTTAATCCTGTAGCAATTCTACAAGGTAGAGATCTTCCTGATGAGGAAGCTGAGGCTCAGAAAGGTGATGTGAATTGCCTAAGGGCTGCAACTGAGTGACAGAGCTGGGAACAAAGCTCCCAGTGATCTGAATTCAGAAGTGCAGAACCTTCTCCTCTTCCTAGTGTTCAGGGCCCTGCAGGGGCATGTGGTGACCTCCCCATCTGGCCTCAGCCCCTGCCCCCATGCCTGCAGCACAGCCGTGACGCTCTGCTGGCCCTTCTCAGACGCCACACCCCCTTCCAGCCTCCACATCTGTGCCCCGGTGGTTCTCCCCAGCAGCTCTGGGAATACCTCACAGAGCTGCCTGGTCTACAAAGTTAGCAAAGGAGTCCATTTCTTGGCATTTCCAGGTGCTAGCACTGCAGAGTCAAGACTGACACTTTTTATTCTAAAAGTATCTGCTCACTGTTAGTGATTCCCAGAGTACAAAAGTGCACAAAGTCACATCCATGCCTTTCCTTCTCACACCTCCTCCACCTCCAAATTCCACTCCCCAGAGGAAGCTGCTGGGGGTGAGTGGTTTGCTGTGTGTCTCAGTTGTTTTCAAGACCATGAAAAGTTACGTATGTATTTTTTACAGAAACCACACTTACGGTGGTCTTTCTCACTTTGCCTCCCCTTTCCTGGCCCTGGAACTATTCTCTGTCTTTCCTGCCCCGCCCTGTGTTTGGGAGGCCAACACCTACAGATGGCAGCACGCTGCCCCCATGGCCTCTGGCTTCTGGGTGAGTTGGCTGGTGGGAGGTACTGCTGGGGGATGGAAGGGCAGGCGGAGAGAGAGGCCAAGGTATGTACTCTGCCTTCTCCCCATCCTGCTTCTTCCTCACCTGCCTGTGGTTCTCAAAGTAGAGGGACTCCCTGGAGGCCACAGCCCCAGCTCCCGCTGGGCTCCAGGCACCCTGTCCCCTCCCCTGGCCCCTGAGGCTGAGGCATGGCAGGGGCTTCCTGAGGTCGCTGCTTCTTGGGTGTGCCGTAGCTCCGTTGGTTCCTTTACCCCTGCCTCAGCACCTTGCCTGGCACCAACGTGATGTCATTTTCACACCTTTCTACAGGCCTCAGGGTGCTCTCTGCTTACTACAGGGATCCTCTGACACATGTACCACTCTGAAACTTCTCTGTCCTTTAGAACTACATCACGAGAACCTTGCCATAATAGTAACTCCAGATCTGCTCACAGAGCAGACATGGTGCTTGTGTCTGCAAAAATCGTAATCTAGAGTTTGAGACTGAAAAGAAACAGTGACCAGGTAAAGAGATGAATGTGTTGGCAAATGCAGATGGTAGCAAGGGCTGTGGGAGACATGAGTGAGCTGCGATGACAGAGACTAGCAGGGCTGACCTACTTAAACAGAGTGGTGACTCCTGCCTGGCTCTGGTAAAGGCTGGCCGGTCTCCAGTCATACAGGTGGGCTGTAGTCGATTTCACCCAGTGCCCCATTGATGGACACCCAGGTCTTGTCCATGGCTTTGCTACTTCAAAGAATGCTGTGACAGACATCGTTGCACCTACATCTTTGTGTCTTCATCTTAATATATCTCGAAAGGAAGTTCCAGGTACGGAACTGCTAGAACTGTAGTTGGATTTAAAATGTGCCGGATTCAATAAATGATAGTGAAGGAGTGTCTCTCCCCAGAGAGGCCTGCGTGAGAAGGAGCCACGGCTTGTTTGCCCTCTAAGGAACCAGAGGAAGTCTTGTCCAGGAGTGAGGGCTTTGGAGGAGGTAAGTCCATCCAGCCTTCCTGGAACCGAAGCCGCACCATAGACTTTTTCCTTTTAAAATTATTTCCCCTTTTTTAAATATTTAAAAATATTATAAGTATTTAAAAAATACTTTCTCCTTTTAAATTATTGTAAGTGGCAATAATGCCACTTGCCCACCATCACCTTTCCTGCCCACCATGACCATCTTCCGTCCAAGGAACCTTGCTGTTGATACAAGAATGTGGCAACCAAATACCAAAGAGATTTTTTTTTTCTAATAAGATTCAAGAAAAAAGCTTGGAAGCAATGACTACATCAGCCTTCTCAGTGATTCAGTTTGAGTGAGTGAAGGTTTAAGGAGCATCTTCTCTGTGCCAGATTCATGCTGGTGCTGAACATGAATGAATGAGATGCTACCCCCTCCCCTTTTCTCACAAGGAGCTCATGGTCCGGGGAGGAATGCTGAAGGGAGTGGGGGAAGTAGTTTCTAAACCTGTATAGCAGAATCATCTGGGAGGTTTTCAAAGACATGCGTCTCTGGGGCCCACCCTGGGGGCTCTCAGTTCAACAGGTCTACATCTCAGAAGTATTCAACGCCCCTTAGATGCCCCTGATGCCCAGGGCGGGTTATGAGCTGTGGCTGTGACAGATGTCTACACCAGCACACAACACAGTTGCTTGTGTAAAGTAGAGGCGGCACACCTGCATGACCCAAGTGTTGAACCCGGTATTTTGGGTAATTCATAGTTTGGGCTTGCAGATTAAATAAAAGAAATTATTTTCCAGCTTCTGAAAATCAAGGGATTTGTCATTCAAATCCAGATTTCACCTCATTAGAAAGATACTAACAACTAGCTACAGTTCTTGGCCTATCAGATGGGGCACTTCCTCTCCAGTTCTCTAGTCTCCCTCTCTTCACATTTGCCATTTGCCCTGTTGCCAGTGGATTAACATCACTCTTTTTCTTATGGTAGAACTCCAGGAAAATGAGATATTTATTATCCTCTCGCCTATATCAGCTGAAACCAAGAAGTCTAGGTCATTGCTTTTTTTTTTTTTTAATGAAAGAGCATATGTCTTTCTGGAATTGTTTAATAGACACACCAAATGTGTCAAAGGAATATGATCCCAGCCTATTTTTCTCAGTTATTTGCCCAGCCTGCTCTCCATGCATCAGAGCTCAGATTCCTTTAGTTCCTTCGGTCATTAACTCACCATGTCACCTTGGACACAGTATTTAGTATTTAGTTTCTCTTGGTTACTTTGTAAAACAATGGTTCTTGACTGAGGGAAGTCCTGCCCCCCTTTGCAGACATTCGATGTCTGGAGGCATTTCTGGTTGTCACAATTGGTCGGTTGGAAGGAGGAGCTGCCATGGGCATCTACTGGGTGAAGGCCAGGGATATTGCTAAACTTACCGCAATATACAGGGCAGCCCCCCACAACAAAGAATTATCCAGCCCCAGTGTCAGCAGTGTTGAGGGTGAAAAACCTTCCTCTAAAATGAGGGGGCCCAACCCTTACAGTGCAAGTGGCTTTCAGTTTTGGGGTCTTTCAAAGCCTTGTGAGCAGGTAGAACATGGAAGAGTAAGTAGAATGGGAGGTAGGGAGAGGGCATTCCGGTTGAGATGGGGCAGGCAGTGGATAGAGGTGGAGAGAAGGCCAGTGCAAGGTCTGTCCAGGGAATTGGTAGTGGTCTGGTTTGTCTAGGTTATGGGAGCTATGTAGAGATCACTGTCCCTGGGGAGGCTGGGGCCCAACTAGCTGGGGAAGTGTTTTCAGTGCACAGGGTGGGATGGAAGTCAGTATGGCTGTGCACAAGATACGCCAGCTCTCTGTCCTTCTGGTATGTAGGAGGTTATACTTCCTGCTCAAATAAAGTCAGGGCTGGCCATGTGACTCTCGCTAGCCATGGAAAAATGAGCAGGCGTGTGTACTCACTACTGGGCAGAAGCATTCAGGGTCAGTGCAATGCTTAATGGCACTCTCCCCTTTCCCCCAACATAGTGGACCCCAGCATTCAGGACTGTAGTTGCCATACTGGGACCCGCGGCAACTAGAAGGAGCTGGAACCTTGCCAACCCATGGTGGATATGGAAAAGAGATAATTTTTGTGTTTTGAGCTACTGAGATTTGAGGATTGTTTGTTACTGCCACAGAACCTGGCCATTGTAACTGATTTAGGTGGAAATCACTGATATTACCTGAGACGATAGTACACAGAGATGACATTAAATTGTGCTATATCCCCCAGAGAGAACACTCTTCCCTTTATAGCTATGTGGATTGCACCAAGGAGTACGTTTCAGTGTGGCGCTAGGTTGTCTTTCATGCCTTTCCAATACATCCTATGCTCCCTTTTTAACAAACAGAGAGCGGGCACAGGTTCAAGTGTCTGTATTTAGCTAAAATTTCATAGGGTAGTTTTAAAATGGAATTTAATGTTAGGGTTGCCTTCCATTTATGGTGAGGAATTATAGTTTTCCATTTACAGTAATGATGTAAAATTTTTAACATTGTAAGTAGAGAAAGTGAATCATTTAAAAGACTTACATAAAGCTAATGAAACACAGGTGGTGCACAGATACAGCAAAAATCATAAAGATGGCTTGCAAATGACTGAAGCCAGGGGAGTAGAGCTCAAAGCACATGGCAGCATCTCTTGCCTAAGTGAAAGCTTTCTGTCAAGGCAAAAGTACAACAGTAACAACAACATAACATTAATAATATTTCCAGACGTCCTTCCAAGAATAAGGTAAAAGCAGCAATCTCACATTATAATTCAGACAGGCATATAATATAATCCTATGTCCACTCCACCGCCCAGTGCCGGATGCACAGAAGGTGCTCAGCCAATGTTTGTTAAGTGAGTGATCAGTGAGTGGGACTTGGTAAGATTGAAACGCTCTTTTAGATGGGTGGGCCACGGTCTTAGAAAGATGTCAGCTCTGCTCAGCGTGTTGAAAAGTTTCTGTGGGCACATCTAGAAGAAGGGGCCGAGTTCTGCAAACAGAGGTGAGGAAAGTGAGAAGTTCGCAGTGTGGCTTGTGGGGATTGGGAATTGGACAACGGGGAGAGGAGCCACAGATGCTGGGGGCTGCTGGCCAGGCGGAAAAAGAAGTCCCGTGTGTGTATGTGTGTGTGTGTGTGTGTGTGTGTGTTGTGGGGGATTTGGGAAAGGATAATGGAGAACAGACATATCTGAGTTTTAAAGCTGTTTGCAAGAGGTATGCAATGGAAATTCACCCTGCCTCACCCCCACCACCAATGGTTGAGTTTCACACTTCCATTTGCACAGTTCAGCTCCTACTCAGAAAGGGAGAAAGGAATATTGCAGAAATCTTGGGGAGGCTCAGGTTTCTCAGGGCTGTGGAACTGTAGGTAGTTCTATTGTGATTTCAAGAATTGATGAGGCTGTGGCTGCCTCCTGGGTTACATAGGAGTGAGTGAGTGAGTGAATGAATGAATGCACAGTGACTAACGCACACGGGGTGTGATGCACCCAGAGACACTTCTGATGTGGCCATGAACAGTGGGCAGCAGATCTTATTATTCAAAGGTGGCCGTTCCAAGATGCTTCATTGCACATGCTCTTCCACAATGTGACCTTGACTCTCCTTCCATTGAGAGGCGGTGTCCATGTCTCCTTCCCTTAAGTGTCTGTAAGCTTGTGATGGCTTTGACCAATAGAATACAGTGAAGCGATTATACGTACTGACCAAAGGATAATACTGCTTCCTCATTCTGGGACATTCATTCTTCCAGCCCTTGGCTACCCCATTAAAGACAAGCCAAGCCATAAGGAGCAACTGTGTGTAGGTGTTCTGTTCTGCAGGCTTAGCTTTAAGTCATCCCAGTGCAGACTCTTCGACAACTCCAGTTTCCAGCTGTCAACTCTCCTCTAGTCTTCAAGTCTCCCCAAGTGAGGTTCCAGATGTCCAGGAGCCAACCCTGCAGTACCCTGCCTGAATTCCAGACCCATAGGAACATAATGAAATGGTTGTTTTCAGCCACTAAATGTAGGCGTAGTTTGTCATGCAGTAATTGGTGTCGGAAACACAGCAACTGGTGCTCCCCATCTTAGAATCCTCAGCTCACAGCAACAAGCCTGAAGCCAAGCAGGAGCTCAATAAGAGCCGTTGAGTAAATGGGGAGGGAATATTGGAATGAATCAGCATGCACCTTTATTTTTTATGTTTTATTTATTTTATTTGTTATTTATTTTTTTGTGGAAATGGGTGTCTTGCTGTGTTGCCCAGGCTGGTCTCAAACTGCTGGTCTCAAGCAATCCATCTGCCTCAGTCTCCTTAGCAGTTGGTATTACAGGTATGAGCTGCCATGCCCAACCCAGCATGCACCTTTAAAGCTCTGCTCATATGTGGGCTTGGTTTCCTTCAGGGGCCCCTTCCATCCTCTTACAGTGTGACTACGTGAACAGACAGGGCACCAACGTTTTTGTGGTGCCTGGATGCCCCAGAACCATGAAACAGCGTCTCTTTTTCAAGGGGCCTCTGACATGATTTCCTCTCATACACTAAATTCTCTGGTTTGGGAAATTTGGTAGGAATGAGAAGACTGCCTGCTAATGCAAATGGGTAAATGTGAAGGGTACACAGAAAGGAAATATGAAGAGAAGGGATTTTAACACTCAGCAAGCTACATTGTAGCATGGTATTTTCTACCAAAATAAAGTCCTGTGTGGCAGCTTTACAAGGCAGGCCACTAACAAAGCACACTACAGAGGCTGTTCACAAACTCCTCCCCTAAGCCACCACAGAGCACGTTTCCACCCAGCTGCAAGGGTTGGGGAAGAGATTGCTCCTGGTGAAATCCACCCACCTTGATGTAAGTCTCAGTCCTGAGTGGAGGCAGTATGTTGGCCAGGATGACTTTTTAAGTGCCGTCCAATGCCAGTTTACTTGACTCGCCCCAAAGCTGCTTTGCAATTGCTGTTAAGAATTCTAACCCTGAAGGAGGATTTACAAAGAGCCAGGAGTTTGCCTACCTGGACAACACCGGAGGGCAACGTCCGGCTCAGGCAGTTGTCTCCTGGCTGAGAAGGAATCATGCTGCATTCCCAAGGCAAGCAGCCAACTTCCTTCAACAGAGGGCCACACCTGTGTTTCAATAACAAAATTGCTGCATCCAGGGTCTCGCTGCCCTTGGCCATTTCCCTGACATGTGACCCAAGAGCAGTGGGGAACACTTGCTTACTGCAACCAGTCAGGAATGACTAAAAGAAGCTAAACTGTGCTGTGGGGAAGCGATCTCTCTGAGAAATCCCCACCTTGTAAATCAACTGTGAAAGTGTGTTGTCAACCAGAGCCTTGGAAAGAGGGAGTCTAGTTCAGCTACTTTCTTACTAGCAGGATGTTCAGTAAATTTTGAGTTTCTCAAAGCAGAGAAGTATGCAGCCAATTCATTCCTCATAACCTGAAACCTCAATCCTAAAATACATTTCATGCTGATTTATCCAAAAGTGTGTGAGCTTTTTGATATGGGCCAACTATAATGCCACAGCATTAACATGAGATGGTACAAATGTCCAGACAAAAAGTATCATAAAGTCAATAGATAAAAAGTGTGAGAGAATTTCAAAAATATTATACAAATATGGATATTGGTAGCATAATTTTTTTTTTACAGGGAGGAAATAAAAGCTCTTGGAACTGGAGACAGGAGTCATTAAATTGTCTGCAAGAAGATGGAGAAAATTGTCTTATAGAAATTTCTCTCAGAAAACAATTGTGTGTTGAGGAAATGAATTCAGAGATACGTCTCTGTGGTTGTACAGTCAGACCCCAGAAGGCATTCTCCAGTCTCTAGACTGCCTATTGAGGATGTGGATTCTGTTAGCTAGCCACCGTTGACCTCGAAGGGGAAGACTTGTTTGGCGGAAAAGTTGCATCGCTTGACCCAACAGAAAGGAGAGGGAGCATTTGTGGGGAAGCTTGGAAGAGGAAGACCATCAGAGGAAGCATGGGGGCGGGGAGGGGGGGCTTGGGGAATAGGCATGCCTAATAAGAGCTGGAGGAATGGTGCTATGAGGGATACAAGGTAACATCTATTCTGTATTTCCCTCTCTGAAAATCTGCTTGGATTTCTTTGCGGAAAAATGGATTAGAGACAAGAGGCTGGATCGACTTGGATTCTAAATAGAATCTTGGAGTTGGAAGGAATTTTAAGAGGCTACCAAGCCCACCCCCAATACAATTAGGAACCCTTTCCCAGACAACCCTTAGAGGTATGAGCAGTCTTGTCCAAATACATCCAGAACAGATGGCTCACTTCTTCAGGATGCAAACAAGGTCATGGAGGAACTTCCAGTATTGGGTTTGCTTGTTCGATTCTGAAGGATTGTAAATAATGAAGTAACTGTACTTCATAGTGGGGAATGGAGGCTGTAATAGTAAATTCAAAGTAAAGTCACAATAGCTACTGGATAGAGCATTACTGCTAGGTGTCAAGTGCTTAACTTAGACTGTCATTAGGGTCTTAAGGAAAGTTATTCCCTCTGCTTTGCAAGCCCAGCTGATTGTCCTGAGTTCACACAGCTAGTATGAGGAGTGGGGGAGCCAAGATTTGCATTCAGACCTCTTTGAGGTTTTCACCCCATTATGGTTCCTTTCGTGTTGGCTTTATTAGGAAATCACCCTCTGCCAACATTTGTGAGAAAACACTTGTTCTGCAGAGTGACAGGCTCTACATTATGGTTGGCTGTGGTCTCTGTACCATAAGAGGAACAGAGAGAACTTCCAAAGCAATCAACTAATTTGTAAAGGAAACTTGGAGAATAAATAATCCCTGAGAAAAGTTTAGAAGAACTGAGATGATTTCACTTGGAGAAGACTGATTATATAATAAGTCTTCAGGTTTATAAAAGATATTTAGGGACGGTGGCCACCAGCTGTTCTTCATCTCCCCTCTGGACTGGAGAGAGGAAATTGGCTTAGGCAGCAGCCTGAGGGTGTCTATATGAAAGAATTCCTGACCCTGGAATGGGTCAATGCAGAAAACAAAATAGGACAGGCCTTTCTTCTGAGGACACCAAATGGACACCTGCATCATCTTGCTGTGTGTGGGCTTTTTAGAAGCCAATGTCTGCCTTACTAACAGGGCTTACTGGGTGTGTACTTCAGGATTTTGTCTCTGATAGAAGCACACAGGTTTGGAGAGAGAGTGTGGTGGATCCCCCAGGATCTTCCCTGACAGGAGCTCCAAGGGGGTATGCCTCCATTATAGCCCAGTACTCATTGATAATGATGGCTCCTGCACCAGGGGATTATGCTCGGGTAAATGTCAGTGTCACTGGCTCTGCCACTGGCTGAGAAGCACTGGGCAAATTATATAACTTCTATGAAGCTCAATTTCCTGCTCTGAAAAACTGGGACTGAGAGTACCTGATGGGATTCTGGGGAAGAGGTAATAAAGTCATCTGTGTGTTGGTCTACAGAGTACCTCTCACATAGCTGGCACTCAGCACAGGATCATTCCTGTCCTCATTACCCAAATCTCTAGGATTTAAATGCGGTCTAAATAAACTCCATTTTCTTTCCTTCTTTTTCTTTTTTTTTTTTTTTGAGATGGAGTTTCACTCTTGTCACCCAGGCTGGAGTGCAATGGCACGATCTCGGCTCACTGCAATCTCTACCTCCCAGGTTCAATTGATTCTCCTGCCTCAGCCTTCATAGTAGCTGGGATTATAGGCACCTGCCACCAAGGCCAGCTAATTTTTGTATTTTTAGTAGAGATAGGGTTTCACCATGTTGGCCAGGTTGTTCTCGAACTCCTGAGCTCAGGTGATCTACCCACCTCAGCCTCCAAAAGTGCTGGGATTACATGCGTGAGCCACTACACCTGGCCAAGAAACTCTGTTTTTGACAGTTATCTTGAGTTGAAGAGTTCTACAAGATGACTCTCTCAGAGACCTAGTCAAAGATGGGCACAACTTAGATTTGTGGTATGGGAGATTTAGTGACGGAGTTCATGTTCACTTTCTCCACCACCCTCATGTAGTCCAGACCTTGGGCCTCACTGCTCTCAGCCCAGTTCTTCCTGTACCAGAGCATCTAGGCTCTTTTAGAGCTCATTTTGCTGCCTCACGCTTTAGTCCACTCATCAACGTTGTTGTCTGATGCCCTCTGGGTCTTTAGTCCTTAGATGCAGATTGCAGGGAGGTTGCGAGTGATCTCAGTTAACATTCAGTCCCTACCCCAGCTTCTCCATGGCTTGCTGTATGGTCTCAGTCAAGACAGGTAATCTTCTTGAGCCATGGTTGCCTCATCTGTAAAGTGGAAATGAAAATCTTGCAGCCTGTCCTATGGATAGAATTAGAGCTGGCAGACCACCTGGCACAAGCCTCACACACCGCTGCCAAATACATGTTGAGAACAGGGCCATGTTTTCAGGATTGTTCCCAGCTCCAGGCCATCGCTGAGCCACGTGAGAGGATCTCCTGAGTCCACCAGAGCCTGAACATCCATCAACCTGAACTGGCTTAGAAATCAACCCCCTTTTCTCCTCTCCCCAAGTCCTTCTCTGCCACACAGGAAGATTTTCCTCTCTTCGGCAGAGGTGTTAGGAAGAGAGCTTCTGCAATATTCTCTTCTTCCCTTAGTTTCCCTGGAGCTGCTAATCTGATTGGCCAGTGCTGGCCCCAAGGGGCGGAGTCACTGTCTTTGCTGACTGTGCAGGCTACGGCGGGTGGCGGGGGAGGGGGGGGCGTGGTGCGGGGGCCTCTGGCTGGCCCTGTTTTCTGCCTGAGATCTCTGCTGTAGAAGTTGCTTTCAGGAGCTCACACCGCCCAACACAGTCTTCCAGGAGGCCAGCCTGTGAGGGGTGATTAGATGCTTGCTTAGCCCTTAAGCCTGTGCTATTGACATTCTGGATGGGCTAATACTTCGTTGTGTGCGTTGTGGGATATCTAGCCGCATCTCTCCGTATCCACTAGATGCCAGGAGCATCTGCCACCCCAGTTGTGACAAGCAAAATTTCCACATCCCTGGGTAGAGGGACAGAGGGGCATGGACTCACTCTTGACTGAGATCCTTTGAATGAAGCTGAGATGGGGGTGGATGTTTAGGTAGTGAGTCTCCTGTTCATTGTCTCTGTCAGAACTAAAAAGAGGGAGAAGGTTACTCCCACCAACCCTTAAACTCCTGACTGTGCTACTAGGTGGCTAAGTGAGAGGCCTTCTTTAGTTTCTATATAGCAAGAGAGAAACAGAAAGAGGCAGACACAGAGAGAAAAGGAGTGAGGGGAGAGGGAAACTGAGTCAGGAGCTAGCAGCAGAAGACTTCCATCAAAGTCCCAAGAGCGCTGGGCATGCAGGAGCAGAGGAAGAGGCGGGGCTGCCTGTGCCTGGGTACATATGCTCTCGGGGATGGAAGGGCTGGCAAGTAAATATTAGTGACCATCTCGGCAGCAGCTCCTGGAGCAACTCGAGGCAGGGAAGGACACACAGCCCCTTTTACAGAAACCGTATTTTTTTTTCTCCCTGTCTCTCTGCCCAGCCAGTCCCTGCGAACTCCCTGGCGTGTCCTGCCCTGCCAGACCCTCTGCCCCTGTCATCTGGCGTCGGTGGGCGCCATTGGCTCCAGGCACACATCACCGGTGCTGGAACCCAGGAGCATGGAGACCAGGGGTGGGGGTGCCAGGGGCTGGCAAGGAAACGAAACTCCCCACGCTGCACTGTCAAGAATGATCACTGCCTTTTCAGAGGCCGACTTCACCCCGTGCCAAGGCAAGAACTGTCTCGCCACCTTTCAGTTCTTGTTAAAAAGCAGAAGGAATGTCAGGGCCGGGCCTTAGGACAGAGAGGGCTTTCTTCGCAGCCCTGGATGAATCTCAGTGCCTTAGTGAAAGCTCTTATTAGCCCCAGCTGGCGTCCCGTTTTTCCCGAGCTGGAATAAAAAATTGCCTCGGTCATCCTTTCCCAGGCTAATTTCAAAAGCATAATTACCATCATCATAATTGATTACTATTTATTTTGGTCATTAATAGTCGTGCACTCCTTTGTTACATGTGGATTAAATGATCCAAAAATATGTAGGGCACGTGTCAGCTGTATTTGTTTTCCCTCATTCCACTCACCTCCCAGCCCCGGCCCTTTCAGGGTAACCCTTTGATTTCATGACACCCAGAGAGCCCCTCCCTGCTTTAATGTCCAAACTACTGAGCTTTGGTGACTGATCAGAGTTGGGGTGAAAGGCTAGGGGTTCTAAAAGGATATGAAGAGGGTCCTATCAGGGCTAGAAAGGCCAAGAGGGGTGCACCCTCCCAACTTGTGTTGGGGGAGAAATGAAACAGAGGGGGGCAGAAGAAAGATAACTTTAACATAACCAGAGTGCTGTTTCTTCTCTCTGACCCCTTGAAAGAGGCAGTTCCCAAGCATCAGCGGGCACTTCCTTTGGGAAGAATAATTGGTGTCTTTTGCTTTCAAGATGGAACTTGGGAGACGTCTGTGCAAGGATCATAAGTCCCCCCAAATATTCAAAATATGCATATAGCTCCCACTTTGCCAAAATTCTTCAGTCCCCATCAGATGAACGTCCTGGAGGAGGTTAGCTGAATTCACACCCACTCCTGAGTTGGAGCAATTTTGCTTCCACATCATCTTACCTACCATTGGCCACTTAGCTCCTGAAAGGCTCTGGAGGTTCCAAAAATAAAGACAAGTAAGTAGAGGTTGAAAGCTTTAAATTCCCAGAGGCCAGGCTCTTATATCTCTGGCTGCCTGCTAAGCAGAGATGATGGGCCCAGGGTGGGAACTGGATTCAGGCTACACCAAATGAAACCGTTCTTTAGGGAGAGGGATTTAGTCAGTACTCAGGGCGAAGCTGATTTCAGAGCTCTAGACAGGGTCTTGGTAGCATTTGGGACCCTGCTTTCAGTTATTTCTGAAACCTGGAGTAGAAACACAGAATAGCGAGGCAAGTTGTGTCCTGCATAGCTCCAGGAAGTCCCCTCATCTGGCCACCGTGTGATAATGGCCACTGGGGTTGTGTCTGCACAACTGTACATGGCAACCCCATCTGGCAGCATCCTTGCCCTTTCTTCAGCTTACTTAGAGCTTACCCTGATACCTTGTTATTAAGCTCCCCTTTTTGCCAAATCCAGTTGGAATTGGATTTATGCCATTTAAACCAAATAAGACCTAAATAATAAGATGAGAATAGTTATCTACAACCACAAAGAACAATAACAAAAAGATGTAATATCTTCCCACCCTCACCCTTAGCTTATTCTAGATCACAGGAAGGAAGTTCTTGTCTTTCTTAGCTATCAACTCTCAAGGACTAGACATTCGGGGAGTCTGGAGTTGGCAGGGGAGGGAAGAAGCATAGATGGCAGTTTGCACCCCCACCCTCAGCCACAGTCCTCGGGTGCCAGGCCCTGTGGAGCTGCCAGGCTGTGCCATGCAGAGGATGGGTGAATGCAGGCAATGTCTGGAAAACCTTCAGGCTGGCTGCATGGAAACAGCTGCACGGAAACAGCTGAACAGCTCCATAAGGGGTCAATGTCAAGAGAGACTCCACATTTTCCAGGGGGAATGGGGCTGAGAGAATGCTGTGCTCAGGCCAGAAGAGATGGAGATCCGGAGGGGCGGGGGATGCAGAGAGAGAAGGGAGGTTGCAAGGCAGAATTGATACACATCTAGACCCTGGGAAAAGAGAATGAGGAAGAGTCTTGAAGAAGCTTTAAATTCACAGTTCCTGCATTCATCCCTCTGAGGGCTTTCTGAGTCTCCCTAGTGAAATACACAGACACTGAATTTCAGTAATGAAAATTATTAAAAGATATATATTTTTTTAATTTTTGAAAGAAAGAAAAAGAGAGGAAAGAAAGTGAGAGTGAAAGAAAGAAAAAAAAGAATGTAAGAGAGAAAGAAAGAGGAAGAGAAAGAGGGAGAGAGAACGGGATTCTTGTTCTATTGCCCAGGCTAGA
>CAUYLG010007006.1:0-50274 GCA_963573385.1 Cacajao melanocephalus | reverse complement strand
TTATATATATTATATATTATATATATAATTTATATATATAATTTATATATATAATATTATATATATAAATTATATATATGTGTATATATATAATTTATATATATATATAAATATAAACATATATATATAAATATAAACATATTGTCTAAATAAAAACAGATTTAGTCAAAATTAACTGTTTTTGACAGGTGTTTTATTGGAGGTATATATATCTAACTTCATTATATTCAGGTAAGGTGGACTATAAATTATAAATTCTTTAGCATTTATTGAAATTACCCTGTGACTGAAAATACCAATAGAATGGTTTTTATTACTTCATTTTCTATTGCTAAGGACTCCTTTCACATAGTCTATAAGATACTATGCAGCCATAAAAAGGAATGATATCATGTCCTTTGCAGGGACATGGATGGAGCTGGAAGCCATTATCTTCATCATACTAATGCAGGAACAAGAAACCAAATGCTGAATGTTCTCACTTATAAGTGGGAGCTGAACCATGAGAACACATGGACACATGATGAGAAACAAAACACACTGGGGCCTGTCAAGCTGTGCAGGGAAAGGAAAGCATCAGGGACAATAGCTAATAGATGCTGGGATTAATTCATAGGTGATGGGTTGATCTGTGTAGAAAACCACCATAGTACACATTTATCCGGGTAACAAACCTGCACATCCTGCATATGTATCCCGGAACTTAAAATAAAAGTTGAAAAAAAATTTATACAGTCATCATTTGTTAATGTATATTTAAATTCTGAGGCAGGTATATTTTTTAAAGCTGCTATTTTATTTACATTTTTTTATAATTCTATTTTGCATAAATAAATGAAACACAATTTTAATCATAAAATAATTATACTATTAGTACTTAATAGAAATTTTATCTTAATATATATATAGTCAGATGTTAACATTATTGCAATGTTAAAATATTCCTTTTCTCTTTTATTTTAAACTACTCTATTTCATCAACTTAGAGAAATCTCATAAATAGCATAAAGCTGCAATGCATACATTTAATCTGAGAACCACTGTTAGCAGATGCTTTTAAACAAGATTTTTTTCTTTGATTTGTTTAGTTGGAAGTTATGGATTTCATTTTTATTGTTTTAATAGTTACCTTTAAATTTTTAACATGTAATATCTCACTTTAATTGAAATATTAACTCAAGGCAATCTTTGTTAAGTTTTGGTACCAATTTTATGCTAACCAATAAAATTAATTTTTGAAGCCTCTATTTATGTTGTAGAGCTGCTTAACTATTATTGAAATATTTTATTATATAAAACTTTGCAGAACTCCCTGTAAAACTATCTGGCCATACTGTTTTCAGGAATTGAGAAATAGCTCTTTGACAACCTGCTTATTACTTTTAGAACCTATAAGGATTTTCCAAATATTTTTCAGGAAATTTGTTAAATTTAGAAAGATGCGTGATATTTGAAAATCTACTCAACAACTTTAGTTATTTTATTCCTTAAAATATATTTGGTATATTTGAGTTTTCTTCCTTAATAATTCGAACCATTCATACTCACTGATTATCTTAATTCTTAGAGCACTGATTCTTCTTATTGTATCTCTGACTCTTCATTTTTTTCTCTCTCTCTTTCCCTCTCTTATTTATTTATTTTTTTAATAGACAGGATATTGCTCTGTTGCCCAGGCTAAAGTGCAATGGCATGGTCATGGCTCACTGCAGCCTCAAACTCATGATTTTGAGTGACCCTCCCACCTCAGCCACTCAAATAACAAGTACTACCTGCACGTACCAATATGCCTGAATAATATTTTTATTTTTTGTGGGTCTCACTGTGTTGCTCAGACTGGTCTCAATCTCCTGGGCTCAAGCAATCCTCCTGCCTCGGCCTCCCAAAGTGCTGGGATTACAGGTGTGAGCTACCACACCTGATCTGACTATTCCTTTTGTATGGTTACTGTCACTGGTGTACTTTTTGATTGGGAGCTCATCTCCAGTGGACTCGCAGGATTCACAAGAATCTTGTGAATGAACCTATAGAACAGTTTGGTGTTGTTTCTAAAGAGTTTCTGTGGATTTCAAAGGTTCTATTCCATTGGTGTGTTATTTTCTTGGTTTGTGCTTCTAGCACCAAATATGACTAGTAAATTCAGATCCCATAATCTTAGGTGGCACAACCCTAGAATTTAGATTTCTCAATGGTGACTTTTTTTTTTTTAATTTCATCTATCCAAAGTCTAGAACATAGGCAAGATTCTTCACTGTATCCATAACTTCCTTGTAGAAGCATTTGTCAGTATCTATATTTGAGGGGAAGTTACCACTTTAATGTTTAGGAACAAGGTTCCAGTGGGCTACAGGTCTTTTGTTTTACTCCTGTGAAGGTTTTAGAACCCTAGGCCCCCAGCCATTCTGTCTTTGTATTAATTTCTTTTTAAATTTCCGTAGGTTTTGGGGGAACAGATGATGTTCAGGTTCTTTGGTGGTGATTTGAGATTTTAGTGCACCCGTCACCCAAGGAGTGTACCGTGTACCCAATGTGTAGTATTTTGTCTCCAACTCTTTCCTCTGAGTCACCAAAATCCAGTGAATCATTCTTATAGCTTAGTTCCCACATATGAGTGAGAACTTAGAATATCTGGCTTTTCATTCCTGAGTTACTTAACTTAGAATAATAGTCTCCAATTCCATCCAGGTTGCTGCAAATGCCATTATGTCATTCCCTTTTTATGGCTGAGTAGTATTCCATGGTACATATATATCACATTTTCTTTATCCACTCGTTCATTGATAGGCATTTGAGCTGGTCCCATATTTTTGCAATTGCAAAGTGTGCTGCCATAAATATGTGTGTGCAAGTATCTTTATGGTATAATGACTTATTTTCCTGTGGGTAGATACCTAGTAGTGGGATGGCTGAATCAAACAGTAGATCTACTTTTAGTTCTTTAAGGAATCTCCACAGTGTTTTCCAACCAATAGTGTAAAAGTGTTCCCTTTTCACCACACCATATTATTTTTTAATTTTTTTTTATTATGGCCATTCTTGCACGAATGAGGTGATATTGCATTGTGGTTTGGATTTACATTTCCCTGATAATTAGTGATGTTCAGCATTTTTCCATATGCTTGTTGGCCATTTGTATACTTTCTTTTGAGAATTGTCTGTTCATGTCTTGATCCCACTCTTTGATGAGATTGTTTTTTGCTTGGTGATTTGTTTAAGTTCTTTGTAGATTTGGAGTATTAGTCCTTTGTTGTATGTATACACTGTGACAATTTTCTCCCATTCTGTGGGTAGTCTGTTAACTCCTGATTATTTCTTTTGCTGTGCAGAAGGTTTTTAGTTTAATTAAGTCACATCTATTTATCTTTATTTTTGTTGCATTTCCTTTGGGGTTTTTAGTCATGAAGTCCTTGCCTAAGCCAATGTCTAGAAGTGTTTTTCTGATGTTATGTTTTAGAATCTTTACAGTTTCAGATCTTAGACTTAAATCTTTAATCTGTCTTGAGTTGATTTTTGCCTAAGGTAAGAGATGAGAATCCAGTTTCATTCTGCTACATGTGGCTTGCCAATTATCCAAGCACCATTTTTTGAAAAGGGTATTTTTTTCCTCCACTTCATGTTTTTGTTTGCTTTGTTGAAGATCAGGTGGCTGTAAATATTTGACTTTATTTCTGGATTCTCTATTCTGCTTCATTGGTCTATGTGCCTATTTTTATACCACTATCATGGTGTTCAGGTGACTATACCTTACAGTATAGTTTGAAGTTGGGTAATGTGATGCCTCCAGATTTGCTCTTTTTCACTTAGTCTTGCTTTGGCTATGTGGGCTCTTTTTTGGTTCCATATGAATTTTAAGATTGTTTTTTCTAGTTCTGTGAAGAATTATGGTGGTATTTTTATGGGAATTGCTTGGGATTTGTAGATTGCTTTTGGTAGTATGTTTATTTTCACAATATTGATTCTACCCGTCCATGAGCATGGGATGTGTTTCCATTTGTTTGTGTCACCCATAATTTCTTTCAGCAGTGTTTTGTAGTTTGCCTTGGAGAAATTGTGCACATCCTTGCTTAAGTATATTTCTAAGTATTTTTTGCAGCTAATGTAAAAGGGGTTGAGTTTTTTATTTGATTCTCAGGTTGGTCACTGTTGGTGAATAACAGGATTACTGATTTGTGTATAATTTGTATCCTGAAATTTTGCTGAATTTATTTACCAGTTCTAGGAGCTTTTTGAATGACTCTTTAGGGTTTTCTAGGTACACAATCTTATCATCAGTGAACAGTGACAGTTTGACTTCCATTTTACTGCTTGGATGCCCTTTATTTCTTTATCTTGTCTGATTGAACTGGCTAGGACTTCCAGTACTATGTTGAAGAGAAGTGCTGGAAGTGGACATCCTTATCTTGTTCCTTATCAGAGGAAGTGCTTTCAACTTTTCCCCATTCAGTATAATGTCGGCTGTGGGTTTGTCATAGATGGATTTTATTATCTTAAGAAATGTCCCTTCTATGCTGATTTTGCAGAGGGTTTAAATCAAAAAAGGATGCTGGATTTTGTCAAATGCTTTTTCTGCAATCTATTGAGACGAACATGTGATTTTTGCTTTTAATTTTGTTTATGTACTGCATCACATTTATTGACTTATATATGTAAAATCATCCCTGCATCTCTGGTATGAAACCCATTTGATCATGGTAGGCTATCTTTTTGATATGTTCGTGGATTTGGTTCGCTATTTTTTTTTGAGGATTTTTGCATCTATATTTTTTAGGGATATTGGTCTGTAGTTTTCCTTTTTTGTTATGTCCTTCCCTGATTTTGATATTGGGGTGATATTTGCTATATAGAATGATTTAGGGAGGATTTCCTCTTTCTCTATCCTGTGGAATAATGTAAATAGGATTGGTACCAATTCTTACTTGAACGTCTGGTAGGATTCAGCTATGAATCTGTCTGATCCTGAACTTTTTTTTGTTGACAATTTTTTTTTAAATATCATTTCAATCTCACTGTTTGTTATTGGTCTGTTCAGAGATTCCATAACTTGCTGGTTTAATCTAGGGGGGTTGCATACCTCTAGGTATTTATCCCTCTCCTTTAGGTTTTCTAGTTCATGCAAACAAAGGTGTTCATAGTAGCCTTGAATAATCTTTTGTAGTTCTGTCATCAAGCTGTGATATCCCTCATTTCATGTCAAATTGAGCTTATTTGGATCTTCTCTCTTGTCTTTTTTGGTCAAAGAATCAGTTTTTAAATTATCTTTTGTAGTTTTTTTTGTTGTTGTTTGTTTCAATTTCACTTATTTTTGCTCTGATCTTTATTTATTTTCTTCTGCTGGGTTTGGGTTTGGATTGTTCTTGTTTCTCTAGTTCCATGAGAAATGACCTGAGATTGTTCATTTGTGGTCTTTGAGACTTTTGGTGTAGGCATTTAATGCCATAAACTTTCCTCTTAGCCCTGCTTTTGCTGTATACCAGAGGTTTTGATAGTTTGGGTCACCATTATAGTTCAGTTCAAATAATTTTTTAATTTCCATTTTGATTTCATTGTTGACTCAATGGTCATTCAGGAGCAGGTTATTTAATTTCCATGTACTTTCATGGTTTTGAAAATTTTTTTGGAGTGGGTTTCCAATTGTATTCCACTGTGGTCTGAGACACTACTTGATACCATTTTTATTTTCTAAAATTTACTGAGACTTGTTTTGTGGCCTATCATATGGTCTATCTTGGAGAATGTTCCATGTGATGATGAATAGAATGCATATTCTGCAGTTGTTGGGAAGAATGTTCTATAAATATCTGTTAAGTCCATTTGTTGTAGAGTATAGTTCACTGTTTCTTTGTTGACTTTCTGTCTTGATGGCCCATCTAGTGCTGTTAGTGGAGTATTAAAGTCCCCTACTATTATTGTGTTGCCATGTGTCTTCATTCTTTAGATTTAGTACTAACTGCTTTATAAATATTTGAGCTCCAGTGATAGCTGCATATATACTTAGAATTGTGAATTTTCCTGTTAGATTAGTCCTTTTAGTTTTTTTAAACTGTTGTTGCTTTAAAGTTTGTTCTGTCTAATATAAGAATAGCTACTCCTGCTTGCTTTTAGTATCCATTGCACAGAATATCTTTGTCCACCCCTTTACCTTAAGTTTATGGGAGTCCTCATGCTTTAGGTGGATATTTTGAAGACAACAGACACTTGGTTGGTGAATTCTTATTCATTCTGCCATTCTGTATCTTTCAAGTGGAGCCTTTAGGACATTTATGTTCAATAGTAGTAATAAGATGTGAGGTACTATTCTATTCATCATGCTATTTTTGCCTGAATACCTTGTTTTTTTGTATTTTTTCCCCCTTGTGTTATTGTTATGTAGGTCCTGTGAGATTTATGCTTTAAGGAGATTCATTTTGATGTATTTTTAGGATGTGTTTCAAAATTTAGAGCTCCTTTTAGCAGTTATTGTAGTTCTGGCTTAGTAGTGGCAAATTCTCTCAGCATATGTTTGTGTGGAAAAGATTGTATCTTTCCTTCATTTATGAAGCTTTTCATTTATGAAGTTTCACTGGATACAAAATTATTGGCTGATAATTATTTTGTTTAAAGAGGGTAAAAATAGAACCCCAATCCCTTCTAGCTTGTATGGTGTCTGCCGAGAAATTTGCTGTTAATCAGATAGGTTTTTCTTTATAGGTTTCCTGATGCTTTTGTCTCACAGTTCTTAAAATTCTTTCCTTTGCCTTAATTTTAGATAACCTGGGGCCTCCTGACAGCTGAACTGTAATAACCTGATGACTATGTGCTTAGGTGATGATCTTTTGTAATAAATTTCTCAGGTGTTTTATGATCTTCCTGTATTTGGATATCTAGATCTATAGCAAGGCTAGGGAAATTTTCCTTGATTAATCCCCCAAATACATTTTCCAAACTTTTAGATTTCTCTTCTTCCTCAAGAACACTGATTATTATTGGATATGGTCATTTAACACAATCCCAAACTTCTTAGAGGCTTTGTTCATTTTTCTAATTCTTTTTTCATTGTCTTTGATGGATTGGATTAATGCAAAAGCCTTGTCTTTGAGCTCTGAAGTTCTTTCTTCTGCTTGTTTGATTCTATTCCTGAGACTTTTCAGTGCATTTTTGAATTTCTCTGTGCCCTTGATTTCCAGAAGTTGTGATTATTTTTTATTTATGCTCTCTATTTCACTGAAAAAATGTTTGTTTCATATCCTATATCATGGTTTTGGTTTCTTTAAGTTGGACTTCACCTTTCTCTGGTGCTTCCTTGAAGAGCTTAATATTTGAGCTTCTGATTCTTTTTTCTGGCAATTCAGAGATTTTATCTTGGTTTGGATCCATTGCTGGTTAGCTGGTATGAACTGTTGGGGGTGTTAAAGAACCTTATTTTGTCATATTACCAGAATTGTTTTTCTGGTTCCTTTTCATTTGGGTATAGACTATGTCAGAGGAATCATCTGGAATTCAAGGGCTGCTATTCAGATTCTTTTGTCCTATGGAGTGGTCCCTTGATGTGGTGTTTTCTTCCTTTTCCTAGGAACAGGGCTTCCTGAGAGCCCAACTGTAGTAATTGCTTTTGCTCTTCTGGGTCTAGCCACCTAGGGGAGCTACTAGCCTTTGAGCTGGTACTGGGGAGTGTCTGCAAAGAATCCTGTGATGTGATCTGTCTTCAGATCTTGCAGCTATGGATACCAACACTTGCCCCAACAAAGACAGCAGGGGAATGAAATAGACTCTGTGGGTACTTGGTTGTGTTTTTGTTTAGTCCACTACTTTTGTGTTGGTTTTGGCCTCCAGCCAAAAGGTGGCACTTTCAAGAGGGTATCAGCTGTGGTCCTTATAGGGAGGATGCAAACTTGCCATAGGGATAGCTAGTTAAGTACTCAGGATTCTCAGGCAGTGGGCAGCACCATAGGGCTCCCAGGAGATTACAACCTCTGTTTTTGGCTACTAAGGCAGATAGAGAAAGACCACCATGTGGGCAGGAATTGGCATGTCTGAGGTCAACCTCTCCTTGGGTGGGGCTTGCTGTGGCTGGTGTGGGGGATGGGAGGATGGTTCCAACTCCAGTAGAGTAATATTCCCAGGAGGATTATGGCTGCCTCTGCAGAGTCATACAGGTCACTAGGGAAGTGGGGGAAAGTTGGCAGTCACTGGCTTCACCTTGCTCCCATGCAACTGTTAATTCTAAGGGCTGGTCTCACTCGCACTGTGGTCCCCCAAGAGCACCAAGTCTATTTCCAGGCAGCCAATGACCAGGGCTGAGAATTTGCCTCAGACCACAAGACTCACCAATTTTTGGCATGTTAGGGAGCCTGCAGTGGTGATCCAGTTCATTCCAAGGATCTGTGAATTCTCTTGGGTTTCCTGTTATGTTCCTGAGGTAGTTCTTGGAGCAAAAGTTTACTGTGTATCTCCACATGCTGCTCTGTCCATCCAAGTGGGAGCTGCAAGCTAGTCCTGCTTCCCATCCACTATCTTAATCCTTTGTCCCATTTTGTCTTTTTAACGAGACCAACACCTCTAGGTTTTGCCATGGTGTCAGATGGTCCTTATTATTATGACTTAGAGTTCTGTCTACATTTTTTTCACATCTAAATTTTACTTTGTTTTAAACTTGCATATAAACATATATTTACATGTAAATTGTTATATATTTGAAAATATTTTTAATCTGAAATTGTTTAATTTTCAAAATATTGAAAATATTTTGCCAGAATTTTCATAAATGTATTGCAGGACTCTACAAGAGAAATCTATTCAAGTTTTCTCTGCCATATTGTCAGAAATTGCCTCTACTTACTTTAAATAATAAAAAAATTGAGGCTAGGTTGAATTGAGATTTTCCTAAGGACTCATAGCTATTAAAAAGCAGGATTAAAGTTCAAATACAAATTATCACAATGCCTAGCATTGTCCTTAATGTATAAAAGAGTCTCAATAAATGCTTAATGTTTAAATGTCTGCATTTAGCAAGAGAAATAATAAATACTTTATTTGGTGTTGCCATCAATGATGGAGTGAGTCCGAGTAACAGATCTCTTCGTTTCTAAACTTCACAGCTGAAAGAAGGCCTCAAGAGTCAGAGATGTCTTGGATATTTCTGTATTTCAGCCTTTACTACCCAGACACCCAAACAAGAAATGATTAACCCTGGATGCTGCCTCAGTCCAGGTAAGGAGATCTGCAATGTGATGCTGGCATTTTGGAATGCTCAGTAATTTATCATTCAAGTCCTTTGCAAATGTTGTATATTTCTTTTCTGAATCATCCTGATCCTTCATCTATCCAGTAGTCACGTTTTGAACAAAGCAAATGTTAACAGAGGACAAGGCAGCCAGCATTTTAATCCAGCTTTATACGCTGGCTGAATTTCAGATAATTTACAAAGAGCTGTGAAGAAGAAAGATCTATTACCTGTATTATTTCAAGAGATAGAGAAAAAAAACTAATTCAGTTACACAAAATGTATTAAATTATTCATTGGGGAAAGCAGATTTTGATTTCCAAAACAAATATTCTTTTTAAAACCTCTAGTTGAAGTTAAACATTTATAGTACTATTTGAAATACTACTCAATTCTTTTAACTTGTCTCAGTGGTTCAGATCTCATTCTCCTACATCAATTTGCAGCACAGCATCTAACCTGATGCTGTCAAAATATAGGCCAGACTATGTTCCACCTCTGCTTAGCAACAATGAACAGCTCCTTATCCAGCAGACTCAGAGCCCAAATTCTAACAGTGGTGATGAGGTACCTACAAAATCTTACCTCTCCTTCTAATTCAGTGGCTTCATCACCTTGGGCCTTCCTCTGCCCTTTGGCTACATTTACTTCAGCCCTATTGGCTTCCTTGCTGTTCCTTAGACATCCCTGTTGGGCTCCCAGTTGGAGCTGGAACTTCAGCTCTAGCTCTTCTCTCTGCCTGAAATGCTCTTCCCCTTGAAAGTCTCATAGTTTGCACACTCCCTCTTCCATTCCATCTTGGTCAAATGCCATTCTCCCAGCAAGAGCTTCCTAAATAATCTATTTATACTTGAAGCGTGTCTTCCTTGCTCCTGCCCTGTCATTCTTGATTCCCTTTTATAATCTTTTTCTTCTCTTCTGTGGAGCATTTATCACTGCCTCATATGCTAGACACACACACACACTTTAAAAACTACTTTTAAATTCATTGTCTGAATACCACCACCATAATGTCAGATTCACAAAATTTGTTTGTTTGTTACTCCTAATATCTCCTCAATGCCTAGAACATTTTCTGACACTAGTAGGCACTTGATAAATATTGGACAATGAATAAGTAAATAAGTAGATGAAAATTCCACTTATTGAATCGTATCATCTAAGACACTTTCTATGTACTTTTCATGTATTAATTCACTCAATTGTAGGAGGTACATATATTTCTAATGTTGTAGTTGAGAAAACAAAAGAATGTAGAGACCACATCGCTCTTGCAGTATATATAATGGAACTTCAAAGTAATTTCTCTTTAGCTGGGTGTGGTGCCACACAACTGTAGTCCCAGCTACTCTGGAGGCTAAGGTGGGAGGATCACTGAAGCCCAGGAGTTCAAAGCTGCAATGAGCTATGATCATGCCACTGCACTCAAGCCTGGGCCAAAGAGTGAGGACTTCCTAGTTATTTATATACAAATAAATAATTTAAAAGTAATTACTGTGTTAAAATAAGTGACTGATTTTTTATTGCCTACTGAACAGAGTAAATTTTTTTAGCTTTGCATTCAAGAATCTTTGCAACCTGTTCCTTTTCATCTTTCCAGATAATCAACTGCTACTCTTTTCCAATTATACTGGGAAGTTTCAACAGAAAGAAAGGGGAGATAGGGAAATAATGATAAGAAGAAGTGGAAGAAGACCTATCATAACCACCTTTGCCCAAACTCTTTTTGTGTACCAGGAATCATGCAAAATCTGTTATATGAATCATTTCATTTAATCCTCATTACAGCCATGTTAGCAGACTCAGGCTTAGAGAAGTTAAGTCATTTTTTTCAAGTTTACACAGGGAGTCAAGAATTGAGCTGTTATTTGACTTGGGATTCTCTGACCTCAAAGTCACACATTAGACTGAGTTTAAATTGAATTCTCCATGGTGCCAGTTGCACTATAGTCTGAGGGCAACTTGGGATGAAGGTGCCATTGCAGCTTTCGCTTGTCCCCTGTATTTATTTTCTATTGCTATGTCACAATTTCCCTACATTGACCAGCTTGATACAATAACCACTTATGAAATCATGGCTGAACCACAACTAGGTGCCCTGCTCGGAGTCTCACAGGGCTGAAATCAAAGTTTCCAGGGTAATGATTCTTTCTGGAGGCTCTGGGGATGGGTCCACTTTGGTGCTCATTCAAATTCCTGGCAGAATTATGGTGGTCGCAGAACTGAGGTTCCCACTTCCTTGCTGTTTGATAGCTGGGGGCCACTCTGAGTGTCTGGAGGCCACCCATCCTCCCTGCTGCGTGGTTCCCTTTGCCTTTGAAGCCAGCATTCACACGTAAAATCTTTCTCAAGATTTATATATCTGCCTTCTTCTTACTCTGATCTCTAGATCCATATTCAAAAGGCTCATGTAATAAAGTCAGCCTCATTCAGGTGATCTTTCTAAGATCAACTGATTTGGACATTACTTACATCTGAAAAATCTCCTTGGCTATATAAGCAACCACAACCATGGGAGTAATATGCCATTATATTTGCAGATCTGGGGATTGTAAGGGCAGGTAAACCAACGGAATATTCAAAAAATCTTAAAATTCAGTCCTCCCCTTCTCATTCCCTTCATTCTGCACCAGACATCTATTCATTATCCTTTGAATTATATTGTCTCCTCCTGGAGGTACACCACCAGACCCATGTGAATACTGTCTACGCATAAAGAAGCTTGGCCATTAACCTCAGACCATCTCTCCCATCTTGTTCTCCAGGACCCAGAACATAGGCTGAGAAGAAGACAAGCAGGAAACCAAAAGGCTTTGTATATCATATACATTGGTTTCCTATGGCTGCTCTAACAAATTAACGCAAACTTAATGGCTTAAAACATCACAAATATATTATCTTACAGTACTTTAGATCAGAAGTTTGGCATGGGTTTACCTGGACTAATAAGCAAGGTATCTATGGGGTTACATTCTGTTCTGGAGGCTCTATGGGAGAATCCCTTTCCTTCCCTTTCCCGTCCTTTAGATACTGCCTGTTTTCCTTGGTATGTGGCCTCATTTCTTCCATCTCTCTGACCCTTCTCTATCTCCAGTCTCTCTCTAACCATAGAGAGGAAAGATTAATTACTTTTCAGGACACACTTTCTTAGACTGAATAATCCAGGATAATGTCAAGCTTCATACCATAGTAGACATGTAAAGCTGTTGTTGCCACGGAGTGAAACAAACTAACAAGTTCCAGTGTTATGGGGTGAATATTTTCTCGGGTGTGTGTGTGCATTGCTCACTGTAACATCATGTTAAGAAGTTTGGGCTTCCTTCTAAAGATTAGTAAAGTCATTGAAGGAATTGCAGCATAAGGTGGCTAAAACAAATTTGCTTTTAGAAAGCTTGCACAGCTCTAGGTCTGGAACCAATGAATGTAGAATGGTCATATTAACTAAAAATAACTAACTCAGAGTGTATTATTAACCACACTTCTGGTGCTTTTTGATGTGTGTTATAATCTTTAACTCATAAATGACAAATTTAACTGATAAAGGTTAAATGAAACAATATATGTACAAAAACATTCAATATTGTCACCTAAGATTTTACAATTAGCAAGTGCCAGGGATTCACGGGGAGTCTGGCATCCAGAGCCAATATCCTACTGCATGGAACAGCCCTGAACAGTGCACAGAATCTCTCTTTGCAGATTTTGAAAGAGCAAGGAAACGTGGTTAGGCATAGTGGTCAGGGAATGCTTTACAGCTGCAGTGGGGCATGGGGAGAGGCCATGAAAAAGAGAGAGGATCTGAAAGAATAGAGAGGAATGAAGTGTATTCTGATAAATATGCTTGCTGCAATCAATTCTATGTCCTCCCTTTTCTATAAAATAGGATACTTGGCCCCTATAATTGCTTGATTCTTTAAATGTTTGAAAAAGTGAATCAGAGTTATTATGGAACAATATGTGCTGATGGGTATAGTCTCCCCCTTTGATTGGTCCTTTGCAAATTTCACAAATAGCTAACCACCTGAGAACTTGTCTCCCTTGAACTGAATTCCATTTTTATTTTTTTCAACCTTCTTGATTCTCTTCTTTTTGTGCCAAAATTGTACTTTTGCAAAGATGTTTTCAAAAGTGTTTTTGTTCTGAATTAATGTGCTCAGTTTTCAACATTCGGTCTGAAATTGAGGAGCTGATGTATGAAAAGTGAATGCATTTGAATGGTGAAGTTTCCTGTGAACAGAAATAAAGTATTGTTTCACTCTGAAACTCCTGAGAGTCAGCCTGTTATTTTATTTCTAGATTTCCTTCTATTGGCTTCTTTAAAATTTCAAAATGACATCAAACAGCCTTCTTGTTATAAAGTAGAAAGTCCTTTTATCTGTAGATAGGAGGATGCTGTGGGGATTATCAAGCAGGAACAACCAAGGCTATTGTTTTATAAAATATATTAACTTTAAAAAGAAAACCTTCCTTGTAGCCACTCATTCTGACATACCTCCTCTATATCTGTAATCCTTAAAATCAGAGATAGTTACAAGAAAGTAGGTCATCAATAATCAATTAGTGAGATGAGCCATGCTTTCACATCCTTCAAGGGAAGAGACAACATTGGCAAAAGGAAGAGAAGGGGAAGCAGCATTTATTGTTCAACTATTTTGTGGTAAGGAAAGCACTGTGTTATGTACTTCACATACCTTAAGTCACTTGGCCATTTGAAAACTCCCTGAGAAAACTATTCATACCTCCATTTTACAGTTGAATAATGGAGAAAAGAATAGTTTTAAGAAAGAGATAAAGGGAAACTAGGCAATTTACTCAAAAATTGTGTGAGTGGAAAAGCCAGGATTTGAACTCAGATATTTTATGCAGTGGTAAATCCCATCATTTACCTTGTCAACTTAATTTAATTCTGAAAAGTGATCATTTATGTAAAGTTCTTTTTGTAAGAAGAGACATAAAAGAAACCAGAATACTAGGAAGTGTTATGCAGAGAGAAGAGGAATCATTCACTGAACACTAGACAAATGTGTTGAATATCAAATTTACTCTTAGACCTATATATAGTATTACTATATATAGTAATAATGATATATGGATTTCTCCCATCAAAAAGCTTTCACTGTAAGTTAAAAAAATGAGTATTTCATATCTATAGAGGAGTTAATAAATAGCATTCAAGGAGTGCTCAATTTTGTTGCACAGTGCTGTAGTTTGAGTGTTCCCCACCAAAGCTCATGTAGGAAGCTTAATTTCGATTGTGGCAATGTTAGGAGGTGGTACTCTACATTGATGATTAGGTCATAAAGATAGATTAATGTCTTTTTTATGAGACTGGATTAATTTTCTCAGGAATGGATTAGTCCCAGTAAAAGTGGATTGTTGCAAATTGAGGTTACATCTTGTTTTTGGTCACTTTGCTCACATCTACTTTTCTTTCTGCCTCTTCATCACATTGGGACATAGAAAAATGCTCTTTCCAGAAGCCAAGCAGATCCTGATGCCATGCTCTTGGACTTTCTAGTCACCGAAATCACGAACCAAATAAACCTCTTTCTTTATAAATTATCCAGCCTTAAATAATCAGGAACACTAACTGGATTCAGATACACAAATATAAACATTCTTTAGTGTTTCTCCTGACTTTTGAATTTGCAAACATTTTTCCATGCATTATCCCATTAAATTTCCCATCCTTCCATGAGATGGACATTGTCTGACCTCTTGTATCTTATTAAACCAAGACTCAGAAGCAGTTCAGCAACATAGCTAAGATAATGCAGTTAATAAATTGTGAAGCCATATCTAGAGCACTGTTGTTTACCTACCGAGACATAGTACTTCAGGCCATATAGGCTGACATAGTAATTAATCTGTGAATATGAACAATAAAGTCTTATGAACACAAAGATAAGATATCCTCTGTCGAACAGTCTAGGGAAATTCACCCTCTTGGAAACCTTTCATCTAGTCTTACATAATGATATTGTATCTCTGTCCACTTATTATCTTCTCATCTCTTGGGATTCCAACTTCAAACTCACATTTGACCCCTCCAGAATTGGTGTGTGTAGACACTATCATTGGTATTTTAGTTCATCTCTCCCCACCAATATCCCTGTAGCATTGAAATTTTCTGTTATGGACTCGGACCCTCAGAATCCAAGTGTCATGCTTCTGGGCCAGTTGTGACCGCTGCTGTAGAAGCAAGTAGGACCAAAATTAGCTAATGAAGAGAGAAATCTTAAGGAGGGCCTTCTAGCACAGGAGAAACCTAAGCTGGGTTTCGAAGAATAGGTGAGATAAGAGGAGGGACATTGGTAGTGAAAAAAGGAAAGAGAAAAATTAAAGGAATAAAGGTGAACAGACCTGGTGTGTACAGGGAAAGTCAGCAAGAAGCAAAATACTGATCATTAAATTCCAAGGTTGCCACACCACAAACATGCCTTCAGTCTTTAGTTCTTGAGTTACATGTGTGTACAGCTACACACACACACACACACACACACACACACACACACACAGCTCTTACTAAACTTCACAGAATTTTTTTCTTTTTAGTTAGAAATATATGAACATAAAAGACTTTAGAGGATTTTGTAAAGATGTAGTGATTCCAAATGCACAGTTTTGTCAGTTTGTTTTTATAATCAAAATATTGCATAGCTCTCAAAGTAAATATAAATTGTTATATTAGAAAGCTCTGAAGTTACTGTCTTGAAAATTAAAGTAGGAACAGCTTCAGCAAATAGTTGCATAACACATAATCCCAGTGTTTTGATGTGTGACTCTCATTAGTAACGTCCTGGAGGTGTCATCCCTATAATTGATGCTGTCCATTATCTGTTTGACATCCTATGTTACACACACATACAAGGGGAAAGAGAAGAGATCTAGCAGTGTTTGACCACCTACTAAGTGACAAGAACTGTGCTTGCCTGATATTTTACAACATTACCTTTTTGTAATGGTTCTATATTATAAATACTATACACTTTTACAAGATGACAAAAATAAGAAACAGGTTAAATTACTTTGCCAAGGTCAAACACCTTGTACCTTTTGAAACCAGGTTCAAATCTGTTAGTTGTCAATGTCCATGATATTCACACAGTTTCAATTTCATATTGTGATTAGCCAGTGGATATATTACTTTCATTTTGGAATATGCATATATGGTTCTAGAAAACTGATGTAAAAGTGGCTTGCTTGATTTATTTTTGTTTCATTGATGTATTCATAAACTTAGTTGGAAGTAATGCTAGTTTACTTTTTGTTTCACTTCAAAGATAAAATGCACTGGTGTATATACGTAACAACATTTGCCATTTAAATATTATAAAATTAATTCAAGAAATTGTCTCTATTAAAATAAAATGACAATAAAAATACTTGGCTTTCATAGTGTTAGTAAGAGTAGATGAAGTTATATTATGAAAAATCCCAAGCATCAATGGACTAACACAATACAAATTTATTGTTCCCTCACTTTACAGCTTAAATTATTGATGGAAACATGCAAGGGGAAGGTCTTCTGCCCCATGCAATTTTCCTGGGATCAAAGCTCTTTTCTTCATGAAATTCGACTGTCTTAAGTACATATGATCCAATAGGAAGAGACTATGTGTCAGGCATATAGGGCACAAAGAAATCTTTACTCAGAAGTGGTACATATCATTTCCAGTATGCATTAATCAGAGCTGCTCATATGGCCCTACCTTGATAAAAGAGTAGGAGAATATGTTCCTCAATGGAATCTTTTCCTAATAGCAAATCTAAACCATAAAAAAAAAAGCCAATGAATTTTTTGTGGTCTGCAAGCAACTTTTTTCACTGTCTATCCTTCTGGTCATCACACATCCAAACACACCTGTACTGGACTTCTATTACAGCAGTCCCCCCTTACCTGTGGTTTTGCTTTCCATGGTTTCAGTTATCCATGCTCAAGCACAGCCTAAAAATATTAAATGGAAAATCCCAGCAATAATTCATAAGTTTTAAATTGCACAACATTCCTAGTAATATGATGAAAGCTCACACTGTCCTATTCCATCCTACTCTGGAAGAGAATCATCCCTTGATTCTGCATATTTATACTGTATTTGCTACCCATCCATTAGTCACTTAGCAGCGACCTCAGTTATCAGATCAACTATGGAAGTATCAGTCCTTGTGTTCAAGCGACTGTTATTTTACTTAATAATGACTCCAAAGTGCAAAAGTAGTGATATTGGCAATTGTGATGTGCCAAAAAGCAGCCATAAAGTGCTTTCTTAATTGAAAAGGTGAAAGTTCTTGTTTTAATAAGGAAAGAAAACAATCACATAATGAAGTTGTTAAGGTCTAAGGTAAAAACAGATCTTCTAGCCCTGAAATTGTGAAGAAGGAAAAATTTATGCTAGTTTTGTTATCATACATCAAACTGAAAAAGTTACAGTCACAGTTCTCAGTTAAGACAAAAATGGCACTAAAGGCAACAATATATAGGGTTCAATACCATTCATGGTTTCAAGCATCCACTGGGAGTCTTGGAACATAGACTCCACAGATAGGGGGAGACTACTATAATGCATAAAATTAAAACATACTTAGATCTTTAAAACCACATTTTCTGTGGATCAGGAATTCAACCATGGATTTGTTGAGTTATTCACTAGGAGTCTCACAGAGCTACAATCAAGTGTGGACCAGGGCTGCATTCTCATCTACAAGCTCATGTTGAGGGATTGTGGGGGGCATTTCCTAGTTCTCTCTACACTAGTAGTAGAATTTGTTTCCTGTGGCTGTAGCGTTCACAAAAACTTGCTTTGTCAAAGCCAGCAATGGACAGAGACTTTAGAGTGGGTCTGCTAGCAGGCAGTTTTATGTAATATAACATTATCACAGAAGCAACGCCCTAACACTATTTACATTTAGTGTAATCACAGGAGAAACATTTTATCACGCTAATAGTGGTTGGTGATTACTATTGGTCTGTTGCTTAGAATCAAGTCATAGGTCCTGCCAACCCACCAGGGAAGGAGATTATACAAGAGTGTTATTATCAGGCAGTGAGTACCGTGGGAGCAACCAAAACATATTTCTTCTAATTACAGAACACACTTATCTCTTTCCCAGTGAAGAAATCAAACATTCCCTTCAGTCACTATGTTTAGCTTAAAATTCAGGATTTTTTTTTAATTAAGTGTAGTCTTTGTTGTCAGATAGGGGTGTGGCTGCCCTGCATCCAGCAGTGTATGAACTAAAAATGCAAGCTAACTGCTCACACACACTAACACAGATAGCACAGATACAAGATTGAATGGGTTTAGGGTGACCCCAGTAAAATGTTTCCTTCAAACAACAGCAGACTGAAAGATCCCCAGAAGACATGGGTCAATCGCAGTTATGGAATCCTGCTGGACCCACAGTGAAGACATGTCCCGGGAGTGGGATATTCACTTGGCTAGGCACTGTTTCTGACCTCCAGGTGGGAGAGAGGCATCCTAGGCTGTAATGCTCTCTTTCTGCCGGCTCTCTTGGACACATTAAAGATATGGGTTATCTTGAGGGATCCCTTGAATGATAAACCAAGGTCTGAAGGTTTCTTTTGATCTCAACTAGTCAAGAGGATTATCGTCAGAAACACTTTTTCTTTGATACCTTACTAAGCTTCTGATCTATTGGCTTCCAGTTGGCTCCACCTGTTGGGAAAGACACCTAGATTATTCTTTCAGGCTTAGTTTTTCCATGTGCCTTTACCTTTCTTATTCTACCCACAGCTCTATAACCCACCTCTCCCTTTTCCTCTTAGCTTAATTGCAACTTTAAGCTATCAAGATTGAATGACAAGGCTACACCCTTAATCCAATCTTCATTGCAATACTGGATTTTGATTGGCCTTTGCTTCTCAAAAGCTTTTTCAATCTCATTGCATACAATTTAAGTCTAGAAGTTGGCTTTTCTTGCAATTTAAAGTCTGAGCTGTCTAGACCATTCTTTTCCATTTATACTTAAAAACCTGTTGATTCTTTCCTGAATGAATTTCTCTCTTACATACCCTGGTAGAGTCAATAACTACCAACACATATAACTAACATTCTGTGTTACCACTTCTTCCTTAGAAATACAAATTGTTTAGTAACAATGTAACATGGTTACTGTCTTTCCAGCCTATAACATCCTTTTCCTTGCCATCTCTTAAGACAAACTCTCAAAGATATATATTATCTTAGGCAACTCTCTATTTCTGACACCATATATTCAAGCAATCAGATTTGTATTAGGAAAATACAAACCACTCAAGAAATTTTGAACAAAATATTTTACAATACAGAGATTTAGAGGCATATAAAACCATTGAAATAGTTAAGAGTATTAGAATCAGAAATTTTGCATATACATTTACATGTTACTTGGCAAGGCTTAATCTTCTTCCATAAAGTGTTAGTGACATTAAATGAAAGAAGACAAAAATTGTATAGTACATAATGAATATTTATTGGGTTAGTTAATTCATGAAGCCCATTCCATCCCAGAGACTTAAAGATCAACTTAAAGTTCACAATATCTGTCAACTGGCCTGCAGAATTAACCCAATTCAACCGAAGAAATGTCTGATAGAAGAATGATGATGAAGAAAAGACAAATCAATATTTCTATTGATTATTTAATAATCAATAGAAATTTCTACAGGGAAATCAATAGGTATTTCTACAGGGAAATGTTTCCACTGATGTATTTTGCCAAGGGGAATAAAAACATCCATGATATCTTCTTAAACTTTTTCATTCCTAATGAACCTGAGGGAAATTTTCAATCTGTGGCTAGCAGTGTCACTCAACTAAATAGAAAAAGAAAGAGAGACCTGAAGTCACATGGAAGCTTCAAGAGCCCACATTGGCAGGGATCACAATTTAGCCAGCCTCATAAGGAAGAAACAACTTTTATGCTCCTTATATATCTATGGAAGTACAAATTTGAATCAGGATTTGAATGTCTCTGCTAGTTTGAGCTGTGTGATATTGGCAAAGCTACTTAAATTTTTATGCTAGTTACCTTCATCACTGAGGGTGGGAAATTCCTGTATTTCAAAGGTATAACAGTAATTAGAGAACATTAACAGAATGAATGTTTAATAAAATGTAGACAATTTTACATTATATAAGGGTGAAATGAAGAGATGAATAAAAGGAAGGAAGAAATTTAAAGAAAAGAAGATACAAAAGAAAAAAGAAGATATAAAAGGAAACAGTGCAAAACATGAAATCATAGACAAAAATGTAAAACAAATAGTATTCTAACTAGTGATCCAGAAATTAACTTCAATGCCACCTATTTGTTGAATGCATTTTTATAGGTAGTTGGCTTCTTTACATTACATTGTTTCAATTCACTTAAATCAGGAAACATTTATTGAGTATCTGTTACCCACCAACTTGCCCTACACTCCATCAGGCATCATGGTGCATGTGGCCCTGAGAGGCTGGTGTTGGGAACTGAGACAGATGCTGTAATGAGTAACTCCAGCAATCTATACTAGGATGATTAGAGAATTATACTGGATTAAACATGATCACAAGACTACAGACTCAAGAAAAAAAGTTACAACACGAATGCAATTAATTTTTCTTTGCCAACCAAGTAAACCATCTAAACAAGATTCCCAATATGTGAAAGCCACCATCAATAAGGACACTGCCCACTTTTAAATACAGTGGCAGTAAAATATTGTTTTAATTACAACTTGCTGAGAATTTCCAATTTCTGAATATAAGATGCTAAAAAGTTTGGAAATCGCAAAACTAAGTGAACAAAAATAATAGAATATTATTACATTCAATTCAGAAATAGGTCTTCTATAGTTCCTAAGGGTCTGAGAAAGTATTTTCCTTGTAGGTTAAAGATATGTTTTAAATTATAGTGAAACTTCTTATTTTTATAAAGTTCCTCCATGGCTCCTTCTAAAAATACACAGGAAAATTTATTAACACAACACAAATAATTTCCACAACTGTTTTGGAAAATGCTTAAATGATCCATAAACCCTTTAAAAAGCATTTTCTTTCTGAAGAAAAAGCGAGATGTAATAAACAGGCATTAGTTTTGTACAAATGAAACTTCAAATCGTAATTCTTCTATCAGTACTTTCAGTTCTTGACTATTTTATTTGAACTTCACCTTAAAATGAAGAAAAAGGTGGTGCTGAGAATATTCAGTGTGACAAGGAATGCTTGGAAAACACCCGTTACAGTTTACATGCCAGTAAACAGTAGCCGTTATCATTACTTTTCTGAGTTCCAAATTCTGGTGCTCACTCTGCAATTTAAATGTTCTGCTACATCCACTATGACTCACGTAAAAAGAGATCAATAAAATGGGTAATATCCCTCCTCAATGTGGCTCTGTTTGTATGTTATATTCTTTCTATTAAACAAAATTCATGTTTTTTTTGTTCATCTCTAAAAGAAAATGGAGGTAAAACAATTCTAGTCTTTATGGCTCAAAATAATTTGGTTCAAAAGAGAGACCAAGAGAAGTCACCCTGTATCATACATGGGTCCAGCAGAAAATGTGGAAATAAAGTTTTTAAAATAATGTATTAAAAATAGAAAAGGGCTTATCTCTGTAAGAAATGAACCTTTTGTGGATTTGTCAAACTCCTGGCAGGTAATTGTGTTGATGAGTACCAAATCCACTGAACCACTGAGTCCACAAATAGAGCATCAATTTTTCATTATTTTGACTGGGTACATAGTTTGCTCTTCATTACATTCTTATGACAATTTTCTCAAAGAAGATAACAACAAATAATATCAGAAAATACTAATGCAGAAAATACAAATGGCTTTTTAATGGGAAATCCAAGCTTCAGCTTCAAGCTTCTTTCCATCAAGTCATAAATTTGTTATTTGTTCCTTTCTTGCTCCTTTCCTTAATTAACAAACTTCTTAGAAAAGCAATATAAACTTATGGCCTCAGCTTCCCCAACACATTTTTAAAATCTTATATGAGACTTTTTTTATTTTCCTTTGGCCATCCATTCTGTAAAAACTTTTCCTCAGAAGGTTTTTTTTTTGTTTTTTTTTTTTCTTTAGCAATTGCCTCAGCCAATGATTTTCCAGTTTGACTAGTTCCTTCAAAAACTATTCATTTTGGGGGGCATTAATTATATTGCTTTTGTCTGCTTCTCCTTATACATTTGAAATTATTTCTTCTCAATCTCCTTCAAATTTACTTATTTCTTTATTTGTTATTTTTCCTGATGTCCCTAGATTAGTTTTTTCATTCTCTCTCTCTCCCACATTCTTCTCTCTCATTTGACCATATTTTATACCCTCAATGTATTTATTATTACATTAATCTACAATTTTAAAACTCTCTTCTCAGCTATATATATGTATTTACAACAAATTTCTTATTACCTCTTCTGGATCCTTCAGCAGTAACTGACAACCAAATTATTAATTCCTTCCCTGGCCCTTTCACCTCCAAAAAGGCATTGTGTCACAGCTCTTTATAACAGAACTTCAAACCACTGCTCAAAGAAATCAGAGATGACACAAACAAATGGCAAAATATACCATGCTCATGGATAGAAAGTACTCATCCACTCAAGAAGGATTAAAGAATTAAATGTAAAATGCAAAACTATATAAACACTGGAAGACAACCTAGGAAATACCATTGAAGACACAGGCAAGAGCAAAGTTCATGATGATGAAGATGCCCAAAGCAATCAAGACAAAAGCAAAAATTGACAAATGAGATCTAATAAAACTAAAGAGCTTCTGAACAGCAAAGGCAACTATCCACAGAGTAAACAGACAACCTACAGAATAGGAGAAAATTTTAGCAAACTATGTATTCAAGAAAGTTCTAATACCCGACATCTGTAAGAAACTTAAACAAATTTACTATTTAAAAAATTCCATTAAAAATAGGCAAAGGACATGAACAGACACTTTGCAAATGAAGACATACATATGGCCAATAATTATATGAAAAAAGCTCATCACTGCAAATCAAAACCACAAGTAGATACCATCTCACACCAGTCAGATGGCTATTAATAAAAAGTCAAAAAATAACAGATGTTGGCTAGGTTGTGGAGAAAAAGGAATGCTTATACACTGTTTCTAAAAGTGTAAATTAGTTCAACCATTGTGAAAGACAGTGTGGAGATTCCTCAAATACCTAAACATGGAACATTTGACCCAGCAATCTTATTACTGGGTATATACACAAAGGAATACAAATCTTTCTGTTATAAAGACACATGCACACATACGTTCATTGTAGCACTATTCACAATAGCAAAGACATATAATCAACCTAAATGCCTATCAATGTTAGATTGGATAATGAAAATATAGTACATATATACCATGGGATACTATGCAACCATAAAAAGGAATGAAATCATGTATTTTCAGGGATATGGATGGAGCTGGAGACTATTTTTCTTAGAAAACTAATGCAGGATCATAAAACCAAATACCACATGTTTTCACTTATAAGTTGGAGCTAAATGATAAGGACACATATAGGGAAACAACACACAGTGGGACAATGGTGAAGAGTGGGAGGAGGGAGAGGAACAGGAAAAATAACTAATGGGGATCAGGCTTAATATCTGGGTGATAAAGTAATCTGTACAACAAACACCCATGACAAAGTTTACCTATGTAACAAACTTGCACCTGTACCCCTGAACTTAAGGTAAAAGTTAAAAAAATAATAATAAACGCTGTGTTAAGTACAGGTTGGTTGGTGACTGGGAAAAGGGTCTTTTGTTTACCTGTCTGTACATGTAATATTTTGTTCAAGGAGATTGCAGGAGTCCAGCTTCCTTAGAAGTCATGATGTTTATAGGTGTTAAACTCCAGAGACCATGTCCCTAAAAATTCTGTTCTACTGTCTTTTGAATCATCCACTTACTTTTTCCTTGTTTATTCAGTGCAGAAATATTGAGTGCCTACCCTACATAAGTCATTGTACTAGATACTCAATTAATTACCATTCTTAAACTCCCCGAATACCTCATACACTCCTTATTGTATTACATATAATAATAATTGCCTTTGTTAAAATTACTTACATAAATGTGTTATAACTCCACGATGCCATGTCTTCAAGTCTTTAAGATGTCTGATCTATCTTTGTGTGTCCTATAGCAACCATTTGCCCACAGCTAATTGAAAAATACTTGTCAGACTTAAATGTGAGTTAGTGACATATTTGATAGTGATAGTCACCAGTAGTTGGCTGTATAAACAACCTGATTCTTTTACTGTGAAGAGCAAAGCTGGTGAAGGACACAAGATTTTCTCAACCATGTATCTGAGTCTTTGAACAAATTTGGTCATGGTATTTATGCACTCAAGAGAAACATTAATTCAAATCACATTTGAGGTAATTTATGCTTACTTACACAATACTGGGCAGAATCCTTACTTGACTCAAACTTTTTCTTCACATTGATATCAAGGTAAATTATTAGAGTAAATTAGAATTGCATTGTTATGAACTGAAGGCTGTTCCCTCAAAAGTCATATGTTAACGCCAAAGCCCTTACCCACAAAGCAATGGTACTTGGAGATAGAAACTTTGAAGAGGAACTAAAGTTAAATGTAGTCATAAAGGTGTGACCCTAACTAACCAAAGCTTGAGTGTTTTTATAGGAAGAGGAACAGATACCAGCGATCTCTCTACCTTTATGCTAGCACAGAAGAAAGGTCATGTTAGAACACAGTGAGAGACAGCTATCTACAAGGCCAGATGCAACCCATCAGTGGAAACCAAATTTGCCAGCACCTTGACCATGAACTTCTAGCCTCCAGAACTATAAGAAAATAAATGTCTGTTGTTTATACCACCAAGCCTGTGATATTTTTTATAACAGTTTGAGCAGATTAATGCATGTAAAATAGCATTTAGTGAGCAGGGAAGCACGGTGAATTTCTTTAAGGGTGAGCCTTATCCTAAAGTCAACATTGATTTGTTAATTGCTTATTCATTGCTATGTTTTTTTTTTATTCTAATCAGTATGTTCTTTGTAGAAAATCTGGAAAAGAGAGAAAAAAAAAGAAAGAAGATAGGCTAATTAGCTTATCTCATAATAAACATTCTAAATTCTTATTAAAATCTCCAAGGAACCAAAACAATTAGCACTCAGTTTTGAAAGTTTACCAACCCAATCTCAGAATCTAAGAGAAAGTTTAATTAACCATTCATCCTATTTAACAGAATTTAATATACAATTGGTAGCCCATCCACTCTAGCATTCCAGCTGAAAAGAAAGGGAACAATTATTTGTTAGGGTGGGCGCTCTTATCATTTTTTCCTGTTTCTGGGAGTGTTACACTGTCAACACCCCTTATTCACTCCCCCCTGTAAGAAACACACGCTCTCATCCTCCTTCAGGCTTAGGTCATAGAGACAGCATCAACAAGTGAAGGCCTGAGCTTGCCTTGCTCCACATGAGAAGGTTGGTCTATCTAGCTCAGGGTACATTAACAGTAATTCCACTTGGCTGCAGATCTGAGTCCAAGTTCTCCACCAATTGTATTATTAACTAAGTGGATTTTAATCTCAATATGCCTAGATGCTATGCTGATCATCAATTGATTCAGAAATCAGGCAGAAAAAAAATGTTTTATAACAAGTCACCTAAAATAGCTAGGAAGACTTTTTGTCCCTCTTTTCTGGATTTCAAAGGCCCAATTTGTTTTGTAATAGAAAACTAGGTTATTGTCATTTTTCATGGCTTCTTATCATGTTCTTCAATTGATGTCTCCAAATTCAGAAAATGCAAAATGAGAAACAGCTGATTTAGAGATTGGAATAGGGATTTGCGTGTGGCTGGCAGTGGTATATTCTATCTTAAGAAGAGAGGTAGGGTAGAAAAAGATTACACATGATCTAAGAAGACCTTCTAAGTGAAAATGCTTTAGTTTCTGTTTACTGGCCTATGAGATGAGAAGATGACCTGCTTTTGATCTACAAAGGTAAAGTGATTTTCAACCAACCAGGAAGAGGATGGAATCAGGGCAAGATATACAGTGTGTCATTTGACAAATGCTGGCTCTGGGTAGATACAAACTTTCAAAAATGAGTACAATGCAATTTTCAAATAAATGGACAATTGTAATAAAATGTGAAATGTGCAATAATTGGAACAATGACTTGAAGGTCATGAAAAATGTACTGTAGACAAAGGTAAAAAAGTGGGTACTTTAATGCTTGTGGATAACTTCCCTCTGAAAATCATTTATAAAAGGGGACTGTTTTGATGTTCCTAGTTATTTGATTAGCTTTAGAGTTCAGTCAAGCAGATTTCTACAAGAAGGCATTCTCTGAAAGAATACCAAGCATAAGAGATAAAAAGACAATACAATGAAATTAAAAAGATGATTGATATAGTTTGGTTATTTATCCTCGCCCAAATCTCAAGTTAAATAGTAATCCCCAATGCTGGAGGTGGGGCGTGGTGGGAGTTGTTTGGATCATGGGAGTGACACCTCATGAATGACCTGTGCCATCCCCTTGGTGATAAGTGAGCTCTTGCTCTGAGTTCACACAATATCTGCTCATTTAAAAGTGTGTGGCATCTCCCCCTTCAATCTCTTTTTCCTGCTTTTGCCATCTGACATGCCTGCTCCATCTTTGCCTTCTGCGATGATTATCAGCCTCTCCAGAACCCCCCAGAAGCAGATGTGTCTATGCTCCCGTACAGCCCACAGAACCGTTTGCCAATTAAACCTTTTTTCTTTTAAATTACCCAGCATCAGGCATTTCTTTATAGCAATGCAAATGGACTAATAACAATGATAGATAGGATATGAAAGTGTTTTATTTGTATATGGAGAATAACAATAAGAGGTAAGATTCTAAGTGTGGAAAATAGATAAAAGTCTGACCTAAAATTTGAGGGGTTTTGTTTGTTTGTTTTGGGATAGTTTGTTTTGTTTGTTTGTTTTGGGATAGTACATGAATAAGTAGAAGAGAATTAAATTTAGTGATGTATTTGTTTTTCCAAGATCATGAGGTCGAAATGGACTTAATGCATTTCTTAAAAATACCCACTAAAAATAAAACAAACAAAACATAACAAATAAAAGGAAATATATCTGGGCATATTCTGAGGGATATGGGAAGTGAAATTTAAAGCAGAAAAAATTTTATAACTATTAAGAAAACTATTAGGCCAAGTGTGGTGCCTCACGCCTGTAATCCCAGCACTTTGGGAGGCTGAGGTTGGCGGATACAAGGTTAGGAGTTCAAGACTAACCTGGCCAACATAGTGAAACCCCATCTCTACCAAAAATATAAAAATCATTTGGCCATGGTGGCACCTGCCTGTAGTCCCAGCTACTCAGGAGGCTGAGGCAGTAGAATTGCTTGAACCTGGGATGTGTAGGTTGTGGTGAGCCTAGATTGTGCCACTGCACTCCAGCATGGGAGTCTCAACAAACAAACAAACAAACAAACAAAAAACTATTAATAAATATCTACTTCTAGAAATAATAGAGTTATCATCAGACTTCTCTGTGTTACTAAATGTTTGAAGACTTCCAAATCAAAAGGAAATATAAAGTAGTCAAAGAATGTTATACCAGCCAAGTTGTCATTTATATCTGAAAATAGTAAAAAGTACATAATATGCAAATGTAGTATGCAAATAGAAAAGGTATATATTTGCATAATACACTTGTGATTACCTCCAATAATTATTATTGCCCTTTTCTAGTTTGTATTTGTCTCTCCACCAGTTGAAACATACCATAAGTGATTTAATGATATGTTTCAATTGCTGGCCAGACAAATACAAACTAGAAAAAAAATTAGAAACCTTGTGTTTTTCAAAGACTTTCAGGTCTTCTCTTGCTTCATTTGTACCCTAAATTCTATAATAATCGAGACCATATGTTTTTCAGAATACTCTGTCCATGGGGGAAAACTTGACCCATTTTTGCTTTTGTCTTTTGGCAGTATTTACAACTGTGCTTCTTAATAGGCAAGCTTTACTCTTGATGTGTTTCATATCATTTAAAACCATTATTGATACTGCTTGTTTCCACTATTTAACTATGACCAAATGTTTGAGACACAGTGCCAGAAAAATTGTCAGACAAATTATGTTTTATTTTTGCTTTTCTCTCTCACTAAATAAAGCAGGTAACGTTGAGCTCCATATGGCCATTTCTATAATCAAGGGAATGAAAATATTATTTTCTGCAACTATAAAACACATTTGAATTAATTAAAGTCATTTTTTAAAATCAGGTAAATAAAGCAGGCAAGGAACAATTCTCCTGTATCATTCTTATTCACTGTATGTTTTGAGTGCCTGCAATGCCAGGAATTATTCTACACTTTAAGACTGTATCTGTGAGCAAAATAGATATAATATCTGTATGAGGAACTTTACAGTCTAGTGGATGTGGGTGATATAGATAAATACATGGGCAATAATAATTATTGGAGGTAATCACAAGTGTTTTTAGATAACTTACTCCTATAACTAATCTCATGTTGACATTTTTTGTTGTTGTTAAAATACCAGTATATGGAGCCTGATTTCAACCATGAAAAAATAATGCAATGAAAAGCTGTAAAAAACACTCTAAAATATTAGTGGTGGTCATTTCTAGTTGGAAAAATTATAAGAGATTTTTATTTCTTTTACTTTCTCTTTTGTATGTGTTGTTCAAAATGTTTAAATTGAGAACAAGAAAATCAGATAAGTATATATACAAACATTTGTCTCTCTCATAGTATGAAGATAAAAAGAGCTAAGCAGCAGAAAGTTCAGGGCTATCATTTTCCTTCACCTTTTTATTTTGAAATCTTTTCCAAGTTTCTATAAAATGATAGAAAATATTTTATGTAATATATCTTAGAAAATATGAGATAAAAATGTAAATATTAAATTTGCATAATTTTATATTTTTCAATTGCACGTCCTCTGTATGCTCATTTTTTATACTTCTTTAGACAAGGAGTTTTCCATTTTTATTACAATCACTAAAATGTCATTTAGAGTGTTTTTTTAAGAACTTCTCTTTGTGGGTATGCTATTATTTAATTTGTCATTTCCCTTTTATTAGACATACGGCTGGTGATAGTGTCAACTAGGAATATCATCAGCAGTGTGTGCCTAAATCTTTATCTGGATCTCAAAATATTCTCTTACGATAGAGTCTCAGACTCAGAAAATCTGGATTCAAGGACAGAAACTCTGATCTTTTTTGAGATACAGCCAAGTAACCCACCTATGAGTGTTTTACATCTTTATAGAATTTGGGCTCGTGTGCAGGCTCTGCTCCAGAGTATCTGCATTATCTTGGAAAATAACTTAACCTCTGTAAGCCTCAGTTTCTTCACCATGAAATAAGGACTAATACTACCTCATATTCTAGAGTACAGATTAAAGGAGAAGGTGCATTCACTGGATTTAACACAGTGCTCAGCAAATGATCAGTGACTGTTTTCTCTTCCCTTTTCTGGAAGATAACTACCTTTGCAGAGATCTCCCTTTTCTACCTCAAACCCTTTCTGCAATTCTCTTTTCATGCAGCCATCAGCAATGCCCTGGGAGCTCTGCTTTTTGCAGCTCTGCTTTCCTTTCTACATTTCTTATTCCCAGCTACATTGCCTGTGCCCCATCTATGTTAGAAGGGCTTATCTTATTTCTCCACTCTATAAATAACAGAGTGCTGATAAGAATAATAATGGAAAGTCAGATTATAGCAGAATAGAATCGGGGGAAATAAAGGTAACATTGAGTGAAGTTCAAGCGGGAAGAAAGGAGACATCGTGGATAAATGATTCTATACCCAGAGGTGATGAATGCCATCAAGCAATAAATACACAAGGGAAAAAAAAAGGTCACCATGAATACGGAGGAGTGAAAAAAAAAATCAAGGAATAGCGAGACCAAACAGGGTACAAAAAGATGGGTCTTGAGCTAAGAGAGTGGAAAAAATGGCTAACGGCATGGATTTCAGGATGAAAGGCACAGTGCTCAGGGGTGAGAGAAGATCCAGTCCATCATGAAAGCATTTCAGGCACAAAAGGAAGACAAGGTCAGTGAAGAGCCAGGGACACCAGCAGAGAGCAGCGTTGATAATGTATTGATGTTCAAGTCCTGGAAAAACCAGATAGGATTTTAATCACCTGGAGATGAGCACAAAGGACAAGAGCAAATGTTGGATGTTGATATTTAAAAACAACTGCAAACTTGTGTGAAGCTGCTGATGACAGTGTATAGCACCTGGTCAGATGTGCTGAGTGGCAAATTTCAAAAAATAAGTAAAATTTGAAAAATGAGTTTGGTTTTGAGGTGTGTCCAGCTCTTGAGTGGCCTGTGGACATTAGTTGCCCCTGTGAGTGATAATTCTGAGCCTTGTTGGTTACCTTCTGCTTCTCTTCCTAAGGGTGGAGTCCCAAAACAAATTTCTGATGTGTCCCCCTCCCTCTGACAGTGGCTGCCAGATGGATGTTTTTGAAGAACAGCTTGGAGAGTGCGGTCCGCTTACTGCAACCCCTTCTGTGGTTTGCTGCTACCTGCAGAGTAGAGCCCAAATTCCTGGCTCTGGCACCAAGATCTCCACAATGTATCATAAACTGAACATTCCATTTGGATTCTCCATATTCCCTCTAAGATGTCTCAGGCCCTGGAGTCTATAATTCTCTCCCTTGTGTGTAGGCAGATACCACTGCTCTCTGTCACTTCAATACATGGAAAAGCAGGGCCCACAGACTGGGCCAAGGGCTTCACGTTCCATTATGTTCTGAAAAGGGACAGCCAGCTCATCCAGGCTCACTTTGTGCAAATACTTCTTGTCTCAAACACATCTGCACATTATTACCTATAATCCTCACAGCAGCTCCATGAAGGAGAAATTGCTTTCCTCTTTTGACAGACTAGGTAAGAGTCACTATCCTTTGTTTATCACAGAGGATTTAAGTGATGTGCCCAGAGCATCTGCAGTAAATGTCTGAGCCAGTCTCTGCAGTCATCTTGCAAAGTCTGTGCTTTAATGACTGTTGTGTTTCTGCTCCCCAACCAAGTTTTTCTTGAAATGCTTTGTGCCGGACCAAACTGTTAGTTTTTGCTTGATCATTCAAACTGGCATTCTGACCACTTATTATGATTTCCTTCTCAGTGACTCTTTTAAGGTTGATATTATCCATTTTGGAATAGTCTATTGACTTGGCAATAGTTTTCTCTCTTGGGCTTTGATATCAGACAGAGCTTAATTTCAATCTCAATTTTGCCAATGACTTGAGCAAGTCATTAAAACTGTTCATTCCTTAGTTTTCTGAGAAAAGAGAGTAAGAGGCAGGGCACAGTGGCTCACGCCTGTAATCCTAGCACTTTGAGAGGCTGAGGTGGGTGGATCTCCAGAGGTCAGGAGCTCGAGGAGTTTGAGACCAGCATGGCCAACACAGCTAAACCCCGTCTCTACTAAAAATACAAAAAAAATACATTAGCCAAATGTGCTGGTGGGCACCTGTAACCCCAGATACTTGGAAGGCTGAGGCAGAAGACTCACTAGAATCTGGAGGGCAGAGGTTGCAGTGAGCCAAGATCATGCCATTGCACTGTACTCCAGGCTGGGCAATAGAGTGAAACTCCATCTTAAAAAAAAATAGTGTGAAAAGAAAATGAATCTTTTCCCTGTCTACCTTGCAGGGTTGTTAGAAAAATCAGATTAGACAATGAATGAGAAGATGCTTTCTAACATAGAACGTGCTCTGTAAATGTACGGAATAATTAGGACTCCATCTTGCCATCATCTTTTTTGTGTCTCTTAATCCAGGCACAGACAGAACCTGTCTATAATCCTTGATTGGACCTTTGAGGCACTTACCTATCACTAAAATACCTGTAATAATCTTCTTAGAATATTGAAAAACATTTCCGAATGTTTTCATTGCAATGCTTCATTCCTAGATTGAATTAAAAAGTTTAGTGCTTTTCTCACCTGATCTAAAAGGCAAGTCATTATGCTACTTTACATTTTTCTTCACCCTTAAGTGTTTGTACCTCTACAAATTTGTGAAAAAGGAGAATGAATAAAGAAAAGACAAAACAATACCACATGAAGTGATTTATTTCCAGATTCAATAGAGTCATCCCGAAATACAGAAAGAATACATTTTCACTGATTTATTGCTTTGCCAATTAAAAAGCAATTTAGCAGGTTTCATTATAGTTTCTCCATTGTGAACAAGCCAGAGGAAAAGTTTTAATTTTTAAAGGCTGACCTTGTTGTATCTCATCTAAGAAAACTGAAAAATATCAAACTTTTAAAAGTTGGAGTCTCTAGGCCTCAATTTATTTTTTCTTCCTGAAACTCAAGGTGGTGAATAGGGCAACTTAATTTTTTGTAAGTATTTTATATAGGTTCAGAAGATGACTAAGTTGTGAGGAAGAGAGTGTGAAAACTAAATCAATAATCAAATTCTGATAATGATGATGCTTGTTTTCTAGTTCTTTACAGTTTATATAGCATGATTTGAATTTATTTTTACATTAATCACTATGACATACATGGCATTTATCACCTTTTTTTAAGATGAAAAACCCAGCCTCAGACAGGTAAAATGGCATGCGGAAGAATCCAGAATTAAATATGCCAAAATACGAGCAAATAGACTGAATACTAGAGAGCAAAGTTGTGCAATGCAGTCCTTCTACATGTAGTACCTCACATCCTCATAACAACAATCCCTTTAGATAAAACCAATAATTTCCTTTTGAAAACTTATGGAATTGATGCTGCAAGAATCAGGCAGCTGCCCTTTGTCTCCTAACCTAGGAAAGGCAGAGCCAGAGGGTGAACCCGGGGTTTTCTGCCTCTAGAGCCGTCTACAGCCCATAGGGTCACAGCATTTTCTTATTGAAAATCAGGAAAACATCCAAAGAGTTCATGAGTAGAATTTGTATTTCTATATGAGAGCATTGTGGCCACAGCAGGGTATTGTAGGCAGTTCCATTGAGCCTCAGCTTTAATAAGGACCCTGATGAAGGAGTCAGGCAAAGTGGCAACTGGATTTTCCCAGCTGCCAATTCTGAATGCCTTTGACCAAAATGCTCCTGGACATAGTACGTTCATGAGTCAACCGTACAGACCTCAGATGAGCCCATGAAGGTCACCTCTGAGAAGTCCAGTGTGCATGTTCTCTTTGCAGAATGGAACACACAACAATGGAAGCATAGCTTCAGAGGAGCTGAGCTGGAAAGGGCATTCAGAGAAGTCCCTACTGGCAAAAGGACACTCTTGTTAGTTGAGTTTCCAAAATTTCTCTAAAAAATGAATTTAATTTCCCAGGAAGAGTACCTGAAATGAGTATAAGGTATAGCTGTGGAGTCAGAAGCTTGCTCTCTGGCTGGATAGGGAATTTTAGGCCTTGAGTCTGTTTCATGTGCCAATCAACCTTAAAGAGTCCTGGCTAGAGAGGAGTGAAGGGCTCTGTGCTCAGTCCCAGCACAAGGCTGCTAAGCCTCCCTTTTTTATTTTTATTTTAGTTTTTGTGAGACATGGTCTAACTCTGTCACCCAGGCTGAAGTGTAGCCTCTAATTCTTGGGATCAAAGAATCCTCCCACCTCAGCCTACTGAGTAGCTAGGACCACAGGCGTGCACCACCACACTTGGCTAATTTTTGTACTTTTTGCAGAGACAGGGTTTTGCCATGTTGCCCAGGCTGGTCTCAAACTCCTGACCTCAACTGATCCGCCTGCCTCAGCCTCCCAAAGTGCTGGGATTACAGGCATGAGCCACTGGGCCTGGCCAGAAGCCTCCTTTTTATGAGTCACTTACTTCCACTTGTTCTCTGCTTGCCCCTTGGGTTCTGAAAAGGGTCCTTGCAGTCTAAGCAACAGCAACATATACAAACAGGTAAATGTGCCCTATACGCTGTTCTTTCTCCCTTCTGGTCTGAGAGTGGGAGGGCAGAGCGTTTTAGTAACTGGCCTGTTCCCTGATTATCAAAATGGCACAAAGTTACAGAGAGCATGTTTCTGCCTGCCCCTCAGTCTCCCCACACTCTTGTCTCTGTGTCTGTTTTGGCCTCTCGTTTTCTCTCTCTGTCTCAATGTATAGTGAAAAACTTGGGCACTGGGCTTAGACTTGCCCAAGATAAAATTATTTATTTTGTTTATATCAATCAATAATACTTTCATATTTTTGTCTATGAAAATTACAATAGTGTTTTAGATTAAATTCTAGATGCTTTATTATTTGTACTGCTATTGAAAACAGTACATTTTCTCTAGTTGGTGTTCTTGCTGTACAGTGAAATTATTTCCAGAAACATTTCCAAGCTCTCCAGTTATATTGAATAGATCATCTGTAATTATGCTGGATTAAATATTAACCATCAAATAATCTATTGAAACTGAGATAAATTCCTTGATATCCTAGGCATTGGTTTGGTGATCGTTTAAAATTATTTAGCCTCTCTGAGACTTGGATTCTTTATTTTCAAAATGGATCCAATATGCCTCTCACAAGGGAATCATGAAGATTACTTGAGCTAATGGATCTTGGGTGGTTGGCTCAGCGTAGATCCTGTCTGGGGCCAGAACTCACGCATGTGGCCACAGCTTGGATTTCTAAGGCCAAAAAATGTAGTCTAGCTCTCTGCCCAGAAAGGAGGGGAAAAAAGACATGTCTTAGTCTTTGCTACAGTACTAATGTTCCTGCACTATAGTCTTTTTTCAAGATTCTAATATGTAAGAGATTTGTTTTTTTCAAGATTTTAATTTGGATCTAATGATTCCATCTTCTCTGTTGCATTTTTTCTTTCTTTCAATAAATGACATTTCTGCTGAAGGGGAATTAGTAAGAAATTAGTGGAAGCTAAATTAAACTGAAAAGGATTTTGAAAATAAACCATTTAACACCTTAAACCGAAAGAGAAAACTGACTGAAATTAGAAGACAAATTGGTAACCAACAGGGCATTGAAGATGTGTTTACAACCAGAGTGATACTAAAGCTCCTCTCACCATATGAGTTCAAAATAAAACACTGTTTTCAACATGCATGGTTGCCTATCCACTGCTGTCCATACGATATGTGGCTCTACCACCCCCCCCCCCACACACACACACACACACTTAGGTCTTCTCAAATTCAGTGGATACAGCATGTGGCACACTCTACTCAGTCCACAGCCGATGATTCCTAACTGTATTCAAAGGTTCACAATCCTTCATACAACAGTACCTAAGAGGCAGAGGGCTGCTTACCAAAAAACATGGATAACTGTCGCCAAGCACACACATATCTACAAAATACAGATATGCGAATAGAATGTGCAGTTTTTGTTGACGTAGCCATTTCCAAAGTATACAATGGTAAGAATTGCACAGTCTTCAAGGTGAGGTGCACAGACCACAGCCACAAGGTGAAGTGCACAGACCATGTGCCATGTGCAGTGTTGGACAATTTAGGAGCATATGCTCATGAATTCTCAACTGCCCAGCATGATTTCACATAATCATCTTCAAGCTACAGATGATGAAATGAAGGCTATGGGAAGTTTGAGACACTCACCAAAGATCTCCCATGCTAAAAGGTAGCACTTTTGTGAATGAAGCCCAAGTCTGATCACAGAAGCTGTGCTTTTTCTTTCTTGACCCTATGTTGAGAGCCTGGATGAACGAAGTCTAGTCAGCAGCTTGTCCAGAACAAAAGCCCGAGTGAGAGAATCCATTAACATACTCCAGAACCAGACAGCAGTTCAGCTCAGCCAGCACATAAGTTCTATGAAAAAGAACTAGTAGGGGATAAAATTGTGAAAGTATGCTGGGATTCTTAAGAAGGTGTATTAGGAATTCCTGAAGATTAGGAGAACTGCAAATTGTCTGCTCAGTCAATAAAGGCATAGTAACAGAAGGAATCGGTTTGAATGCCAGTTACTACTCACTTGCTGTGTGTTCTCAGGGGAGTTGCTTAATTTTTCTGCTCCTCAATTTTCTAATCTTTAACATAAGGCTAATACTAGCACCAACTGATGAGATGAGATAATGAGGTATTGTTCTCATTATTTATGAGGAAACAAATGTCAACCCAGCAACTTTACATATGGAACAGAGCACAGGATCTGGGTCAAGTGATAAAATGTGGTATCAACTAATTCCTGACTCTGATTATTCACAGATGACTAATCTCTCTGGCCTCAATTGACCCACATGTCAAATGGGAAGGCACATAAACCATGCCATGCTTACTGCACAGGCTTGTGGAGATCAAGTCAAACCACAAGGAACAAAAAGCACTTTCTAAGACATACATGTTCACCATATGCTAACTGTTCTCATTTTCCTAAACCTAGGGATTTGCCTGGACACAGGACTCTCAGTGCTGGAACTAGAACAGTCCCAAGAAAACTGGGACAGTTGGTCACCTTATTTCCAAAGAAAGATCAGAGGAACTAAAGAGACATCGAAGAAGAAATCTGTGGGCAGAGCCATGGACTGGGTTTCAGTGGAACTGGGAGGAAAAGTTGACTTTACCAGTGGACATACTCAAGACTGTGACCCACTCAAACCCACCCCTGCTGTTGCTGAATTAGATAACCTGGCCAAGGTCTGTCCTTACCATCTTCAAATTCTGGGGCACAAGGACTATTGGGAGCACTTAGATTCCCATGGCAGATTGACAAAGCGTGTCTCAACCAGTGACTTTCTTGGGATTGCCTTCCTCAACCTAGAACTCCCTTGATGATCTTGAAATTTCTCTTTCCATGACTCATAAATGACAGGCCCATGGAGGTGTTTTCAAAGAAAGGGTACTTCAAGATTCACAGCACCCCAAAGCCTTGTACATTTTATTCATTCCCTATCTGTCATTCTTGCTTCTTTCTGTATCCTTTCACCTCTCTCCTATTCAATTGATGTGGTGTCTTGAATACTGTACTCTCCCTTCCTTGATCTTCAGCCAGTAGCACTGGGCAGCTTTCACTTCCACCTTGCCCCCATCCCAGATCTACCTGTGACTCCATGGAGCCTGAGTTATCTCCACTGGCTGAATTTGTTTAATTGTTCATGCTTTGGGCTTAAAATGAGGACAAAAGAAGTAAAATAGAAATAAAACACAGCAACTCCACACCTTATTGCTTTCTGCTTCTAGGCCCAACCCTCAGAAGAACAAAGGTAGTTAGTTGGGTGTTTTTTGTGTTGTTCTTTCTTAATTTTAAAATTTTAGATATATTCGGCTGTGATTGATGGTGATCTGGTTCCTTAAATCACTCTTCACTTCTCTAACCCCATCTACTCAATTTTCAGTGTGTCTGTTGATTTTCTTTGTCACCTTATGAATATATTTGCAACTTCATTTTCTTACTCATCAAATATAAATGTATCTCTTAACTCCCACCTGTATGATAAGAATATTAATGGCCTTTTTCTTTCCTTCAGCTATCTTCCTACTTTTACATTCCAAATGCAATAATCTTTTTTTTTCAAAGTCAAAAATAGATATTTCTACACCCTAGTCTGTAACTACCTCCCATATCTTTTATGGGGATTCTAAAGGTTAACAATAAGTAGTTTACATTAAAAACAACCCTAAAACTAGTAGCTTAAAACAACGCATCTCCTCCCATGGAGCTGTAGGTTAACTGGGCTCATTTGCACAGTGATTTCTTGGTGACTTTCATACAGTTGCAATTTTATAACAGTTGGGTTCCATAAAGAATTTTCTGGTTATGAAATTAAACCTGTTTTCTTCATTTCCATATCTGAGTCCTGAGCTGGGATAGCTGGAACACCTGGGTATGGCCAGGAATTGATTTCCACACAGACCCTCTACATGGCTATCTTGAGTTCTCTCACAGCATGGTAGACTAGATTATCAAAATAATTAAACCACTTACCTGGTGGATGACTTATCCCAAAGTAAGTGTGTCAAGAGCCCCAAGCAAAAGGTCCACAGTTTATTTGTAACACAGACCTACAAGAATGACACTTTTGCAGCATTCTATTGGTGAAACAGGCCATGAAGTCCAGCCCAGATTAGAAGGGAAGGGAATTGGACTCCACTTCTTGATTAAAGGACTAGCATGATCACACAGGAAGACATGCGGAGGTTGCAGTGAGCCAAGATGGTGCCACTGCACTCCAGCATGGGAGACAGAGCGAGAGTCTGTCTCAAAAAAATAAAAAGAGTGAACCAGTAGAAAAACTGACTTTGAGCTCTGTGATAATGGGTATAGCCTGTAAAGTAACAGCGCTCATTTTAGGAAGCTGGCGTAGCACAACTAGATACAAGAAAAAGGGTGGTTTAGCTTCGGGATTCTGGTTTGCTCTTTTGCTACCATGATTATCCACAGAAGGCTTATTCTTATTTTTAAGAGGAGAACCTCTGATTTTGTTTTCTCTGTTGGTTTATTTGTTTTGCCAGGCTTCTTGGTGTTCTGTACCTGATGATGGGATTGAAGAGTCAGACAACTGTCCCATACATAAATTTTACGTGAATGCCTCTTTTCAGACCCTCTTTTCCCTTCTGTTCTTCATTGTACTTCACATTTCTAAGTCCCAAGTCACCACGGGGTTATGCAGGTTCCTACATATTGGTTCCCTTTCATCCTTAGCCACTAATCGTATTGAAATCCAGGCTGTGGCTTATCTTCCCTCTTTCATCAATCTCCTTCCTTCTGTTGGCTTTCTATTTCCCAGAATTTTTTTGAAACTTATTTTCTACTGATTCTTTCAAATATCATTATATGTATTGCTGTATTCTCATGATAGCATTTTTGTGGTGTCTCTGGAAGGACAGGGAGAGGTGACAATCAACAGATGTACATTCTACCCAGATGTATTAGTTCATTTTCACACAGCTGTAAAGAACTTCTCTGAAACAGGGTAATTTTTAAAGGAAAGAGGCCTAATTGACTCACAGTTCTGCATGGCTGTGAAGCCTCAGGAAACATACAGTCGTGGCTGAAGGGGAAGCAGGTGTCTTCTTCACAAGGCAGAAGGATAGTGAGAATGTGAAGGAGGCACTGTCGAACACTTATAAAACCATCAGATGTAGTGAGAACTCACTATCAAAAGATCAGCATGGGAGAAACCACCCCCATGATCCAATAACCTCTCTCCCTTGACACATGGAGATTACAGGTCTCTCATTTGACACATGGGGATTACAATTTGAGATAATTTGAGATGAGATTTGGGTGGGAACACAAAGCCAAACCATATAACCAGAGCAAGAAGCCCTAAGCTGCATTGGTTAAAGTGTATCTTCCAGGTGTGAATTTCTGCTTCTGTGACACTTTTGATCCCTCCATATTTCATACTCATCTTGGCTCTCCCCAAAACTCAGGCCTTGGCTCTCCTCTCCTGACTGATTCTAGATTTGTGCACTAGTCAACTCCTCCTCCAACTTGCTCACCTTCAGGTGATTCTCATTTCAGCAAATATCATCAATGTCCGCCTAACAATCATTTTTCTCCTCTTTTCTCATTTGCCAAGTATTAATGATTCTACTTTTCAAATAACTCTTGAATTGCTATAATTCTCTGTGTCTTCACTGTGCCATTCTTTTTAAACCACCATTTACTCTCCTTTGGTCTTCTAACTGTTTCTCTTTCATTCATAACCTTCTCCACTGATGTTTCATATCGCCATCAGTATATTTTAGAAAGCAAAATTTCGCTTGTCTTTGCAAAATCTTTAGAAGTCGTCTCATAATTTCTTAGAAGAAAATAGTAAATAGCCTGGTCTTTCTTTCCCTCAGGAGTCTTATTCTTGTTTGCTCCTACCTGATATCTCTTTTCTGCCTCACTTTTATTTTCCATCTACCTTGCCACGCTTTTTTATTTTTTATTTATTTTTATTTTTTAGATAGAGTCTTGCTCTGTTGCCCAGGCTGGAGTGCAGTGGTACAATCTTAGCTCACCGCAACCTCTGTCTCCCATGTTCAAGTGATACTTGTGCCTCGGCCCCCCGAGTAGCTGGGATTACAGGTGTGTGGCACCACACTCAGCTAATTTTTATATTTTTAGTAGAGACACAGTTTCACCATGTTGGCCAGGCTGTTCTCTTAACTCCTGACCTCAAGTGATCCACCTGCCTCGTCTTCCCAAAGTGCCAGGATTACAGGTGTGAGCTCTAGCATTCAACCTGCTTTTTTTTTTTAAACTGCATCATAGAGACGTATTTCTTCCTGTCTTAATCTGCTTCTCTTTCTTACCATTGTAAAAGTTAAGCTGCTTATAAAGATTTAAATGCTATGTATTTATATTTTCTTATAATGTCATCATATGCATGTTTCTATGTCATTAGAATCTCTTCCAAAACATTATATTTAATGACTATTCAATCCTACCCCCCAAAAATTCCCTAATATGACAGATTCTTTTTGTTTCCATGCTATTATAAAAGCATTATTTTTGGCAGAGGTAAATGTGTGAATATCTAACTTTTTATAATTTTTATAATGAAAAAGTGAACACCAGTCATCTTATACAACTTTCTCTTTCTTGGCTTATAATTTTGTTTCTTGTTTTGGTTGTGGAGAGTACTGCTTAAAATACTTTATTTTTCAAGAATGGTCCAGAGGACCGTGTTTTAGCCCCTTCATATGAGAAATTGATTTTTTACGCTTCTCTTATACCTGTCAAGATAAACGATTGTTGGGTTGTGGCCATTTTCCATAAACATTCTCTACCATTGTAGATCATAAGTCTGAGACATTGATTTTATTTCTCTAGAAGTAACCTACATTTCCCTGTATGGAGAGTAGTAGAATTTTTTTCTTGATTTTTAAAATTATATAAGGCTATTCTTGCATTGCTATATAGAAATACCAAAGATTGGGTGATTTATAGGAAAAGAAGTTCAATTAGCTCACAGTTCTGCAGGCTGTACAGGTAGCATAAAGGCATCTGCTTCTGGGGAGGCCTCAGGGAGCTTTTAATCATGGTGGAAGTCACAGTGGGAGCAGGCATCTCACACAGGGAAAGTAAGAGCAAGAGAGAGAGCCAGCGTTGGGGGAGGTATCGCATACTTTTAAACGACAAGATGTTGTGAGAACTCACGCACTGTCATGAAGACAGCACTAAGACATGAGAGATCTACCTCCACGACCCAAATACCTCCCACGAGGCCCTCGTCCAGCACAGGGGATTATAATTCAAAATGAGATTCAGGCATGGGCAAATATCCAAACTATATCAAAAGTTATTTTTAATGTGTTCAAAAAATTATCCAAATTTTTAAATTTTCTCAGAATGTAATGAGATTTTACCTTTCTATTTTCAAATATTCTTTCCTCTAGAAAATTTCGATTTTTTTATTGATCTCATAGCATCTTCCAACGTTCAAATAATATTTCTTGTTGTTTGGTCAGGATTCTCTTCTGTCTTCTCCTAACTTCTCATTTTATTTACCATAAATTTCACCTCTTTGTTCTTCTATTATATTCTGTCAGATTATTTTCATTTTTTACTGCCCAACGTTAATTTAACATTACACAATGCCAGTTCTGTTCATTCTGGTACCCAAAGCAGAATTCAATTTTGCTTTGGACTTTCTTGTCATCTTTATATCTCCTACAGATCTTTTTCTATTGTACTTTATCTTTTTCTCTTAGGATTTTCCTTCAGTGTCCAGCTTCCTTTGATCCTTAAGACAGAGAGAATACCTGCAAAACCACCAGGGTTTCCTCCTCCTCTTTTCTAACAGCAGCGTCATTGGATGCATTAATAGCTGTGACATTGTGAGTCTAAAAGTCAGAAGAATGCAGACTTTAATTATGTGAAAATTTGATGCGCTGCCACCTCGGGGAATATAATTCCATTATAATTAGTGATATTTGAGAGATGATATGAATTCAAACTCAGATCAGCTGCTTAGTCTATGAGGTCTGATATTGAGGCAGTTTTACCAGTGATAATACTTCTTATGAGAGTCAAATGAATTTTAACAATTGAACCAAAGAAATAAGAAATTATTAGTAAGGATTAGGAGAAAAAAATCAAAGGATTTGGAACCTAATAAGAGAAAAACAGACAAAGCAAATAGAAGAAAATAAACATCTTTTGCACTGAAGCTTTCTAGGGGGAAAATGAGAAAAAGATACCACTGCATTTTTAAACACCTCCCTGTCTATTAGAAAGAGAAGAGAGCTTGGATGACACCTGAGCTTGGATGAGTCCTGAGGAGGCAATTGATCATCAGCAGGGCTCTGGTTTTCTCTGGCATGGAGTTGTATCCACTCCTGATCATGAGTTCTAACCTGTGCCTACCTATCCTCTTCTATTTTCTTTCACTGATTAGTTGCTCAATACATATTCTGGCCCAATGATTATTTTAGTGACATACAGTAACTCATAAGAGTGATATAGCATTATTCCAGAAAGAATTGTGATCAATCTTTAATCTGAAATGTTGGTTTTTTTCATTATATTTTGAGTTCTGGGGTACATATGCAGATCATGCAGGATTGTTAAATAGGTATACATATACCATAGTGGTTTGCTGCATCCATCCCCTCATCATCTACATTAAGTATTTCTCCTAATGTTATCCCTCCCCAATCCCCCCTCCCCTTGCTATCCCTCCCCTAGCCCCCAATACCCAACAGACCCCAGTGTGTGATATTCTCCTCCCTGTGTCCATGTGTTCTCATTGTCCAACACCCACTTATGAGTGAGAAGATGCAGTGTTTGGTTTTCTGTTCTTGTGTCAGTTGGCCAAGAATGATGGTTTCCAGCTTCATCCATGTCTCTGCAAAGGACATGAACTCATCCTTTATTATGGCTGCATAGTATTCCATGGTGTATATGTGCCACATTTTCTTTATCCAGTCTGTTGTTGGTGGGCATAACCCAGCAATTCCATTACTGGGCATATACACAAAGGGGGCATATATGCAAAGGATTATAAATCATTCTACTATAAAGACACATGCACACATATGTTCATTGTGGCACTGTTTATAGTAGCAAAGAGTCAAAATGTTGTTTTATGGATCCTATTGCTAGGTACTTTCCACATAGTTTGATGAATGGAGGGTCATTTAATGTGTGTATGTGATGGAAGTGGAGTTTAATACAGGGGGAGGGGTTAATCAAATCAGTACTGGTTTCAGCACTTGTATATCCAAATGTAGATTACTATTTACTTTCAGGAAATAAAACAGTACCACTTTAGAGTCTTTCATCTACCTAACCTCAGCATCATTTGACCTCCTTGACTGTGCCTTCTATGGAAAATCATCTCATTTATTGTCCTTTGTGCTATTCTCAGCGATAACTAACAACTTTTTTTTCTGTCTCTTCTTTGCCTTCTTGCTTGTTATTTCTTCCTCTACTTCAACAATTGTTTCTCAATATTCAGTTTTAGGCAGTGATGTTCACTCTAACACTCTTATATCCCTCTCCATCCCCTTGCCTCCAGCAATAGTCAGGTAATTCACTTGTAAATATATTTCAAAGCTCACAGCCTCCTTTTCAGATCACAGCCCCTCATATTTAAATGTCTATCTGACATCTACTTTTGTATTTGTTAAGTGCACCTCAGTCCTAAGATGACAAACTGACTCCTTCATTATTCCCCAGCCAATGTAGGCTTCTTTTACTCGTCTTCATTTTGCTAAAAGACTAAACCATCTGCTTAGTTGAGAAAGCCAGTAATTTAGACATTCTCCTGATATGCCCTTGTCTCTCTAATGGTTATAGATAACCCACCATGAAGGACTGTCCATTGATTTTCTAAATATTGCACAGATCATCTTAGTAGTTCTCCTTTACTACCGTCTATTACCAGTTGCCTCCTAACTGGTTTACCACCATATGTACATTCCTAAAAATCCCACTGTAGCCATAGTAATCTTTTCAGAACATACATCTGCTCAGGTACCTTTACTACTCAGTTAAAGAACTTCAGACAGATCTCAGAACTTAGGAAATAACAAGGGAAGCTCATACCATGACTTATAAGACAACACTTTCTGCCTACAGCTCACCTTCCACCATTTTTGGACACCAAAAACGCTAGCATTGTCTCAGTCCCCTTACCTGCCTGCTGCCCTTGATATAAAGCATGTGTGCTCTTTGTTCTCTCCTCCTTCCTTTTTTTTTTAGACATAAAACTGCTTCTGTTTCAACTTTCAGCTCAGACATCACTCTTAGGAAATTTTTCTGGGCCTCTCTGATGAGGCCAACTTCTCTCAACTCCATAGCATAGCACTCTTCAATTTCACTGCACTTTACCCAGTTACAACTCTATATCTGTTTGTGCAATCATTTCACATCCTATACCCTGATTCCAGGAGGGCAAGAATCATGCTCAAGATTTTGTTCACTCAACATCTGTTCTGGTAACTGGCCCACAGCAGGAGCTCAGAAATGTTTACTGGAGGAATAAGTAAATAAAAACTAGAGTAAATTAAATTTAGTACACAGTGTCTAACAATCTTCATTGCACATTCACATCTGATACCTGTTCTCACCTATTCACCCTAGGAAATGTAATTTCATCTTACGTTATGTCTGGGAAAACTTGGTGGTGTATTACATTGTCATGGGTACCACTAAAAAATTACTTGGTTCTTCCAGGCCCTGTAACTATGTAGAAGCAGACACCCTGCTGGGTGAATTTCTCTGCACTTCTAGTTAAGAAATTAACATTAAAAAAAACTATCAGGTCTCAGGCACATTGCTAGACAATGTTCTGTCATTTAAAGCCTTTATGATCTTTCAAAATTGGTATTATAAACCCCATTTTATAAAATAAAGAAATTAAGACTCAGAAAAGAGACTTGACCAAGGTCATGAAGGTCTTTCCAGAAGATATAAAATCATGTTTCATTAATTTTATGGAGCCTTTGATGTTAAGCTGTTAAGTACAAAGGCTAGGAGAATTCTTATGTTTTTTTTCTGAGATATAGCATTTTTCAATTTATCATTATTTTACCTCCACTGAGATCAACTCTCATAGCCAAGTGATAGCTTTTTTTTGAGGTGGGTTGACGTATTTCTAATTCTGATGAGGGTATCTCCTCTTTCTCTGTGCTTTCTCAGTTCTCTCAAAATAAAATAGGCAATAAATAAATCCCTGGGCATTGATTATGCTGTGGTTTAATGTATTTCTGGTGCTGCTAGTCCATGAAAATAGACATAAAGTTCAACTGACATCATCTTTTAAGTAACTTCTTAAAAATTATGACATCAGCCTTTAAAAGGAGAGCACAAAAAAACAGAACAGTTGCTTTAGCAAAAGAACGTGACCTTATATAATGGAGTTTTCTGTCATAACAGCTTATACATCAGGACTTGAATAGAATCCCATCCATTCAATACTGGTGCTGATGATAGTGTGTCTATTTCTTTATCTCCTGACTTGGGAACAGTTCTCATGTGAGGCAACAAATACTGAAATAACTGGCAGTCTGAACCATTATGCGTAGGAAGATGAAACTCTATCACATATGCCTGCTGGTCATTCAGAATCAGAAACTTTTAGCATATTACCAAATCCCTGTAGCAACTGAATTTTTTACATGTGGGAGGAGAAATGAATTTAGGCTTTCACATCAGATTGAACTTGTTTTGCCTTTATGCTGTCACAACAAAATATGTGACAGTGTGCAGTCATTGAAAATCAAGAGTTAATGATTCCCAACTTCTCAGTGACTGGGATGGAGCATAGCCAACCTGAATGTAAAAATTCTATCCCCGTCCTTGTTGTGCAATTAGCAGTGTGTGGAATAAGATATAATGACAATAGTATTAATGATATGTTGATATTAATATATATGCATATATACATAGCTAACAATAGCTGAGTCCCAACTCTGTGCTGGGTTGTACTTTATCTCATTTAATCCTCCACATATATCTGAATTTCATGGCATTATTTTCAGTTTGTGGATGAGAAAACCGAAGTTAGGGGAAAAAAAAGTGACTTGCCCAAGGTCTCATGACCATGAAGTGTCAGAGCTGAGACTCACAACCTATCTGATTATAGAACTAGGACTCTCAATTTTCTTATCTCAGAAATGAGGGTAGCTTAGATCATTTATGTCTGGGCATTTAAAATGGCATGAAACAGACCAGTGATCTGCTTCAGCACTACACAGAGTGCTCTGTGGATATTTATTTGTACTGGGGAGGAATGCTGCTTTCCCAAACCCCTACTTCACTCTGGGCTCTCCTGTCTGGAAAAGTATGTTATATTAAGCATCTTCCTTGGACCTGAGGCAGTTCGAGGGCTGAGAGAGGTAGAGAAGAAAATCTTATGCTTGTCCAGTGCTTATCCAGACATGGCAAACTCTTGCCCAAGGGTATCTGTGCCTTTTTCTGTTATCCTGAGGTTTGCTTTTGAGGCACTCAGACTCTCACAGCCCTCCTTCCTCTCCTCCTCAGAACTTACCAGACACTGATAAGTTGCCACTGAGAAGCAAAACAGAGGAAATGAAGGTCCCTGCAGCCATTTAACATGTATCTATAGACAATTTTCCGTGGGCTCAGTGCTGTTAGATTGCATCACCTGCAATGCAAGAGTTGAGGGTTTTATCAGGGTCACAAGAATAGCACAGTATAACTTCCCTTCCATTCTCTTGTCCATAGATCATTCTATGAGACTTCTATCGAAACACCTTAGCATTGGAGTATCTTGACCTTCCCAACTCAATTGAAGTTTAGGTCCATCGTCTTTTCAGTAGCTTCCACCATGATCAGTCCATCCTGCCCTGCTCATGTCAAGCAATTTCCTCACCAGCTGGTGCTCATTTTTGGTTACCTAAATTGCTTTTTTAAAAAACAAAAAACAAAAAACAAAACCTCAACTTCATCACATTCCTGTTTTCTACCACACCTGCCTGGCAGCATCTGAAGTCTACATTTTCACTACAGTGTTTCTTCGTCTTAAACTTGGGCAAGTGAAAGAAAACACTAAGCAGCAGAGAGCATGATAGTAAAAAGGAAACAACGGCCAGGGCTCTCCCACTCTGCTGTGCTCTCAAACTTGCCTGTCAATTATTTTACTGCTTATGGTCAACTTCTACTCACAGCAACTCTTCTGAAGCATCATTACTATTTTTTTTTTCCAATCTTGACTCAGTTAATAATGGCTCCTCCCATGTAACATAGTCTTCCTCCTGGCTTATTAAAATAATTAAAGCCATTAAGCATCCTCATCCTCCTTGTCCTTCCACACCTAAGCACATAATCACCTGCTTTTCTATAAATCTTCTCTTTCTCATCTCTGTTTCAAGTACAGATGTCCCCTCCACTGTGCATCAGCGATCCTTTTCACATTGGCTCTCCATCCAATTCACTCTTTTTATTATTATTATTATTATTTTTTAGAGACAGCATTTTCCGCTGTCATCCAGGTTAGAGTGCAGTGGCATGATCATAGCTCATTGTAGCTTGACTCCTGGGCTTAAGAAATCCTCCTATCTCAGCTCCCTGAGTAGCTAGGACTGCAGTCATGCACCACCACACTTGGCTAACTCTTTAATTTTTTTTTGTAGAAATGGGGATTTCACCATGTTGCTCAGGCTGATCTCAAACTCCTAATCCCAAGAAATTCTTACTTAAGTCTCCCAAAACACTGGAATTACAGAGCAGCCACCACACCCAGCCCCTTTACTCTTATCTTCTCCAGGATCTTCTTTCATAAACACTGGTGCCAACAGCCAGGGCTTTTAATGTTATCTATTGATTACCTCCCAGATAATCTAGGAAATCCTCACTGCCAAATCATAATCTCCCACTTTCATTCAACAGATATTCTGCTTCTCCTAGGCTGGTGTTGTTCATTGGCCACAGAGCACAATTTCCTCATCCAGTTTCCACATCTCGTCCCTAAACTCCTGGAATGTGTGTCAGTTTTTCGCAAGAATCTGCTCATGTGCTCTTTTCCACCAGGAAAACCTGACTTGGCTGTTGGGTTTCTTCAGTTCTGCTTATATCCAAACAACCAACGAATGAAAGGCCAATATCTCTTTCTTGCAGCCACACCTGTATCGATTGGCTATTGACAGGTAATAACTCCAACTTTTGATTAAATAAATAAATATTTAAGTCACAATTCTTCAAGTGGGCAATATTGAATAAATGCAACTAGGACTTTCTTCTGATATTGGTTCAGCTCCTTTATGCGTCTGTGATCAGCTATGGGTGGACTAAATGGTTTGGCTGATCTTATCTGAGACATTCCACGTCTCACTGGAACTCCTGGACTAGTTGAGCCCTGTTGTGTGTGTCTCATTCTCCAGCAGACTAGCTTGAAATAATTCACATGGTGTCTGCAAGGGTTTCAGATGAGACCTGACACAACAGCATTCCATCAGATTCTACTGCCCAAGATGAGTCGCAAGCCCAGCCAATATTAAAGGGCTGGAGAATAAGCTTCACTACTTGAAGGGAGTTACTAAGTCATGTTGCAAAGGGCATGGGTTAAGGGAGCAGGGGACGTCAATCGGTTCATTTTTGCAAAAACTCAAACACACCCTTAATTTCTACTGGTAGTTTCTTTGAACAATCCTCACTTAGTTTTTGTGGGGTAAGCATAGTGAAAATAGGAAAAATGTCATGTTGTTCACCTTAACGGACAAATCCTTGGCCTAATGCAATCACCTGCATTAGTGTTCTATTCCTTTGAGCAAAGGGAGAGGTTAAGTGAAATCAGCAAGATGTTCTGTACATTTTTGTAACTCGTTCAGCATTAAATTTGTTTTCATCTTTGGATTCCACAAATGTGTACTGAGATACTTTTCTATTATGCCCCCAGATACTTTTCTCGGTAGTTGGATTATGTGAGTGAACAAAATGATCAACCTTCTGCCCATGGGGAGACTACATTCTACTGGGGGAGAAAGATAATGTATAATAGAGACAATAAAAAATTATATTTTGTTTAAAGGTGATAAATGTGGAAAAAGGAAAAAAAAAAACTAGAGCAGGGAAAGAGGCACTGGGGTAGTGAGACAAAAGATGGCTGGCATAGGCTTCCCTGGGCAGGTAATCTTTGTCTGAGACTGGAGGAAGTGAGAGAGTGAGTCGTGTAGATACCTGGCCACCTGGAGTGATCTAGGGCAACAGAAGGCCAGGAGGCAGGAGATGACAGGACGTGTTTGGGGTACAAGAAGAAAGCTGGTGTGGTTGAAGTGCAGTGAGCAAGGAAAAAAGTTGCAGGAAATAAAGTCAGGGACAAGAATAAGAAAGTTGGCTAGATTCTGCTCTTATAAATAAAGTTGTAATAGAAAACATTCATGTTAATTTGTTTCTATATTGTCTATGGCCAATTTTACACTGCAGTTGTATAACTGAGTGGTTGTGATAGACCATAATGGCTCATGAGGTCTAAAATATGTACTCTTCGATCCTTTGTAGAAAAACGCTTCCTAACCCCTGAAATAGAGTCTTCTAAGTTATTGAAGACTTTTCTCTTTTATTCTAATGAAAGTGGAGGAATTCCATCATATGACAGACTTTGTTAAAAATTACACTGATTTCCAGTGAGAAGGGGCACTAGAGAAGTAAGGGGAGATGTCTAAAAGGGACCAGTTAAGAACCCTTGTGACAATCTAGGCACAGGGTGGTGGTTTGGATCAGGATGAAAGCAGTGAGGTGGTAAAGACGAGTCAGAATATGGTTATATTTGGAAAATAGAATAGTCTGCAGGTTCTTCAGTGACAGTAAGAGCCCCACACAACAACCAGACAAATAAAGGAACACACCTGTACCATTCGAACTTGACATTAGGACAGCTACTAAGACGCAGGAGAAATGACTCACCTGAGCTCACTCGGACTCTTCAGATCCAGAGGCTCAGTCTCATGATGTCTGGCTGTGTGGTCCTTCAGCCCAACAGTCCCCACGTATGTTCCTGATTCTTTCTCTATTCTCACATCTCTTTTCACCTCTGCTACAGAGGACCAGGGGTTGTCTTTTTTTTTTATTTTATTTTATTTTTTTTTATTTTTGAAAGAAAGGAAAAGAGAGGAAAGAAAGTGAGAGTGAAAGAAAGAAAAAAAAAAGAATGTACGAGAGAAAGAAAGAGGAAGAAAAAGAGGGAGAGAGAACAGGATTCTTGTTCTACTGCCCAGGCTAGAATGCAGTCT
>CAUYLG010007004.1:0-15812 GCA_963573385.1 Cacajao melanocephalus | reverse complement strand
AAAAAAAAAAAAAAAAAAAAAAAAAAAGCTCTATGTGAACATTTTTTGCTTTTAAAATTGGCATTTTGCCTATTATATTTTTTAAAATGTATACCCAATGGACAGAAAATATTCATGACCTTAAACTTGAGCAGAAGTAGTTGATAGCACTATGGATAAAAATGAACAACCTGTAACTAATTGCCTAAATATATGGAAATACTTAAACAATCTCTAACATGTCTCTCCAGTAGACTTTTATACACATATTTTAAACATATGTAACAAATACTATTTAATACTATGTAATACATCTAAATTTTGCATATACATTATGACTTAACCATATTTAAGAATACAGAAAAAAAGCTGGAAAGCCGTGTCAAATTGATAACTGCAGCTTTATTAAAGCAATTGGATCATGAGTGATTTCCTCCTCTTTTCTATTTTGTAGACTTCCAATTATGTAATTTTGTACATATGTAATGAAAATTTAGAAATAAAAAAGGGATTATGAGAGAGATCAAATGGAATTCTCGCAATCAGTGAATTAGCACTGTCTGCCCTGCTCATCTCCGTCCCCAGAAAGGAAGCATACCTTCCTGAAGTAGGCTTCTGATAAATACATGATCTTCTGAGGGGCTCCAGCACACTTCACTGGAGTATTTGGGAAGGTAAAGATGGCGTTGCCCTCTTTGAAATCCTGCAGAGCTTTCCACGTCTTCTCTACAGTCTTAACTGAATAATTCGACCCTATTTTGGGATGAGCAAAACCTTCAGGTAGGCCTTTAATCTGCAACAAAGCACACAAAAATTCTTTTAAACAAAAGTGCAAATGTCTTTAGAGTCCTTTGCCATTTCTACAACCTTTCAAAAATTTCAGTACCATCATTACCCTCCAATACCCACACACCTGGCTCAGGCAGGTGGCTGAGGGTTCTAAGACCAGAGGTGTGACACCTGTAGTCACCGGTCAAACTGCAGAATAGGCTCAGCTCAGAAGAATTCTCCAACTCCCTGGCCTTGAGAATATGATTTGAATATAACTTTTCCTACTATCAGAGTGAGGACAAGACACCAGCCAGCCTTCCTTCTAGGAGAACTAGTTGCCTTACTGGAAAGAACAATTGGCAGGACCAAGAGCCATTTATATTGTCAAGAATAGCAAACTTAATTCACCCTTCATCAGGCTGTACCAGACCAAACTCTAGGTAAAGGCAGTAAAGCCAGGTACCTAAAAACATGGACTTTAGAATCCCACATGCCAGTTTGAGTCCTGGCTCTTCCACTTACTTGCATTGTGACCCTGCATAAATTACCTCATACTTCTAAGTCAGCAGGTCTCCAAGTGTGGTCCTCAGACCAGCAGCACAAGCACCACCTGGGAACTTGCTAGAAATGCAGATTATCAGGCCCCACTCTATACCTACTGAATCAGAAACTCTGGGGGTAGGCCCAGCAATCTGTTGTAACAGGCCCTCCAGGTGATTCAGATGCATGCTCGGGTTTGAGAATCTCATGTTCACCATCTGTGAAATGGGGATAAGGTTCTGCTTCACAGGGTTGTGGGCAGAAGTTAATGAGGCCATGCATGTAAAGGACGCATGTACATGGCAAGTATCCCGTAAATGTTAGCTTATTACTGCCAATAAGATCAATGGGAGGGGCCGGGTGCGGTAGCGCACACCTGTAATCCCAGCACTTTGGGAGGCTGAGGCGGGCGAATCACAATGTCAAGAGATCAAGACCATCCTGGCCAACATGGTGAAACTCCGTCTCTATTAAAAATACAAAAATTAACCGGGCGTGGTGGCACACTCCTTCTGCTTCAGCTTCCCGAGTAGCTGGGACTACTACTCGGGAGTGTAGTAGTAGTCCCAGCTACTCGGGAAGATGAGGCAGAAGAATTGCTTGAACCCAGGAGGTGGAGGTTGTAGGGATCCGAGATTGCACCACTGCACTCCAGCCTGGGTGACAGAGTAAGACTCCATCTCAAAAAAAAAAAAAATCAACCGGATATCTATTATAAATGTTAGAAGGCTCATGGAGTGCAATGAAGATGTCACAGACTGAGTTAAAGAGACAAACCCGAGTTCTTAGCAAGAGCAGGTTCAACTTCAATCATCAAGAAACAGTCATCAAGATGGGTTGGTCCTTCAAAGCCTCCCCAGGCCATTCTCTGGGCCACCTCCAAGGTCACTCCAGATACCTATCTCTGAAGTCTCAAGAAACAGAGTCATCTCATCTCCTCAGTGGCCTGGGTTCATTACTTATCCACACTTACTGTTTAAAGCAACTATTCCTTTGTTACTGTTCACCCCTGATACAGTTAGATAGTAGTAACATTGGCAGTCTCAATAATAATAACTATCATTATTAATATAAAATAACTTTGCATTTTAATGTTTTCAAAGTTTCACATCAATGCTAACATTGGATTTCACCATGTACCTCTGAGGGAAGCAAGAGAATATTATTAGCCCATAGAATGGATGGAGCCCTGCCCAGAATCTTAAAGAAGCAGATGCCAAGGCCTCCGCCCACCTGCCTGGGGGTCTTCTCACAGGACCGCCATAGCTTTTAGTTCCCAAAGCAAATCTCACTATTCAAGAGATAAACAAGCAATTGATGTCTTATCACCTTCATTATTTTTCTCTAGTTTTAAGAAGCTGTCGTTTATGGAAAAGGTGTTGTAAAGTGGTAACCAAGCTTTTTTCAGGAAAACCTGTGTAAAGGGTGGTTTTGACCCCTCATTCAGTAAAAGTTGCTTCCCTGGGAATGCTGAATCAGAGAGACGTAGGGAAGAGGGGAGAGAGGGAAAGGGAGAGTCAGGGAAAGAGATGAGATGTGATTCCCTCTTTGGCTTCCAGCAATAGGCTGAGAACTAGGGAGCTGTGGACTATCCCATCACACAGAGTAGACTGGCAGGCAGGACGGCCTGCTGCAGAGACCTTGTGAAGCTGGCCTGAGAAAGAGGCCGAGAGAGATGGACAAAAAGAGGTTGCCTGAGTCCAACAGAACCCAAAGTGGAGATCCAGCCTTGCCAGACACCCATTTACATTCCTGCCCTAGTGTTTCAGAAACATCTCAGTATTTTCAACAGATGATCTCCACTTTTTATTCACACCAACCTGAGTAGTTTCCTTGAATTTCAATCAGAGTCCCAAGTACCACAGTGAACATGGTTAAGTTATTACATCCCCTTAGCCTCAGCTTCCTCATCTATTAAGTGGAGACAAAAATGTCTTCCTCACAAGTAGTTGTAAAAAATCCATTTTTGACTCCTTACTGGGTGCAGTGGCTCATGCCTGTAATCCCAGCATTTTGGGAGGCTGAGGCAGGTGGATCACTTGAGGCCAGGAGTTTGAGACCAGCCTGGCCAACACAGTGAAACCCCATCTCTACTAAAAAAATACAAAAATTAGCTACTCTGGAGGCTGAGGCAGGAGAATTGCTTGAACCTGGGAAATGGAAGTTACAATTAGCCAAGATCACGCCACTGCACTCCATCCTGGGTGACAGAGCAAGACTCCATCTCAAAATAAAAAACAATCAATATTTGATTCCTAGCGTGGTTCCTGGTATGTAATAGAAATTCCTTAATAATAGCTACTTTTAAATGTCACTGTGACTTGGTTTGCTACAAGAGGCTGCTATGAACTCTGAGCACTGGCCTCTGCGGTCCTTCTTACATCATACTGGGGCTGTGGGAAGACCGTACCATAGAGACGCATCGCCTTTGCTAGGTCAACACTGTGGGGGCTTTTTTGGAAGGTATGGACCTCTTGAAAGTAGTTTGTAATAGGCACCTTTCTCCATATCGTCTACTTTGTCGCTTGTCTGTCATTCCAACAGATTCATGGCCCATGGCACCATGACTCACAATCATCTTACAACATTCACAACAACCTGCGGCTTCTCTGAACTTTCCCACAATACATTCCAAGACATTTTCACTACCCTCCCCCGGACACGTCACCAGGTTTATTTACATAGAAACACACTTCAAAGATGCTTACTGGGCCAACTCTGACCTTCCTGAAGCTCTTGACCCGGTTAGCACAGATGTTTCCTATATTCCAACTATTTACCCGTAGTCCCCAACAAGCTTCTGGAAATGATAATATTTACCGATTTACTCCACTATGTTTCAGAAAAATAAACTTGAATCTCACAACTGTCAGATCACATCTGGCTACCTAGCTCACTGAAAGGGTAGATCTGAGGAACTTCTGGGTGGCATTTCTACTGCATCAGTTATTTCATACTAAAAACCCAACATCTACACAACAAAACCCAGATGTCCCTCCAGCAACTGATGAACTAACTGCTGATGTTCCACCTCTTAAAGTCTGCTTTAAAACGCATAATCTAAATCCTACTCCAAAGGAAAATGTAACCTTCAATACAGCTAACTCGGTCCCACATAGAAAGGCAGCTTTCTTATAAATGTGGGGAAAAAACTGCTGTTTTGCAAGAGTTATCATTAAGCATGAGCATGCTGAACTCTGATTAAAGCTTAAAGCTAGAATATATTATTATTATTATTGACAGACCCTTAGAGAAGACGTCCTTAAAACTATAAAAGGACTGCTACGAAATCAAACCATAAGATATTTTCTTAGAACCCCTTTCTTGTCAAATGAATATAATAAACCAACTAAATGCAGCATTTGCTCTTGGCATAGATAAGCCAGCATAACACAGAAAGTTTCACACAGTACCTTCTCATAGTCCAGCTGGATTCCGAGAGCAATGATAAGATATCGGTAGGAGATCTGCAACACAAATAGACATTATTTTAGACCAGGACCCAAGAAACAGCAGCTCAAGGACTGACTCAGGCCCCAGATGTGGTTCCATGTGATCTGAGGGAGGCAGGGAAATATTATTAGCCCATAGAACAGATGAGAAAGCTGAAGCAGAGCAAGGTTGGGAATCCTGCTCAGGTTCCCATTTTTCAATCTGAATGTCTTGGGGCTAGGGTAGGTGGGCAGTCAGGAAGGGAGGGGTCCACTCACCATCACGCCTTCTGTTGTCTATGCCTCACATCTCACTGCTTCACAAATATTTTATAACCTGCCTAGCCCCAGAAAGCTTGAGACAGTCATATGTTTACACAGTGAGAGGCCACAATTATGGGTATGGTACTTGTATTAACACTTTTTCATATTGAGAAGTAAGAGAATGGCTTCCTAATATTAAAAGACAATCAACTGTCTAAAATCTATGGGGTAGGCCAGGCACAGTGACTCACACCTGTAACCCCAGCATCATGGGAGGCCAAGGCAGGTAGATCACTTGAGCTCAGGAGTTGGTCCAGCCTGGGCAACATGGCAAAACCCTGTCTCTACAAAAAATACAAAAATTACCCAGGTGTGGTGGCATGCACCTGTAGTCCCCAGAGGGCTGAAGTGGGAGAATTGCTTGAGCCTGGGAGGTAGAGGTTGCAGAGATCACACCACTGCACTCCAGCCTCGGTGACAGAGTGAGACCCTGTCTCAAAAAAAAAAAAAAAAATATATATATATATATATATATACATATATTAATACACATATATGTGAATCCCAAGCAAGTCTGACTTGTCGTGTGGATTGGACCAATATCATAATTGGGAAAGTGCTCTTTTGAAGGTCATTGAAAGGCTATGAAATAGTGCACCTGATCTTATTTAATGACCTGTATGGGATGAAAAAAAGTCCCTACTTCAAATATGGGTATTGTACTCATAAATAGCATGATGGAAATGTGGGTTTAGGACAAAGGGGAAGACAAATTTAGGCCAAAAAGTGTAAGCAAAGTGGTGGTAAAGTACAAGAACTTGCCTAGAAAACCGGAGCTGGAGAATAATTGCCATGAGACTCAGGAGCCCAGGAAGAAGAAACAAGTGGTGATTACCATGATCCTGTACTAAATGACCAAGCAGAACAAGCAACCTGAGCAAATCACAGTCGGACAGAGAGGACTCCAAGACCTAAGAGTGCTTGGCTCTGGCTGAGGAGCCAAGGGAAGAAAGGTGCAGAAGAGGTCCTGCCCCGGAATCCAGGAGCTTCAGCCCCAGAGGCACCTCGGCAGCAAGCTTTTCTGTTACGAACTATCACCCTCACCACTGGCCCCTCCCAGAAGCTCCCCCGCACAGTGTGCACAAGGCTTCCTAGCACTTGTTCCCTCCACCACTCCGACCACTACTAAAGGATAAAAGTTCTGTCTTATTCCTTATATCCCTAGAATCTAGCATGATCACTAAATTTGAGTGAGGAACTCTGTAATGTGTGTTGGGTGAATGGATAGGTGAAGGATTTCAGTTGCTTGTGAAAAATACAATTTCTCTAAGTGGATAGATAATATAAGCATTTTCATCTGCCAAAAACCGAAGCAGAGCAAGATTGGGAGTCCTGCTCACTTTTACCTATCCATAGAAAGATGATGTCTTGAAATTCCATCTTCTGCAGGTAAGAGCACCAGGTCCGTTAAATGGCTGGCCAACCCGGGCACGTTAGGTGAGAGCTAGCGTGGGGCCTGGTGGTGATGATATGCAGCTGAAACATATGACCACTGCCAACAAGAGGAGCTTCTGGTTTGTGCAGGCCACCACCAAGCATAGTACAACATAATATTGATTGTGCTCTATTTTATTAGAGTATAATACTCATTATGTCTAAGGACTAAAAACACGCAAGCTTAAGATTATGGGGGAAAAATTATTAAGAGAGAATAAACCCGCGATAGCAAGAGAACAAGAAGAAAACCTCAAGCTTTTTGAATGAGTTCAAGTTTTCAGGTCAGATGGCCTAAACCCTCAGAAACGGCAAAAGCCTGCAGACAAGAATTTTGAGCAGTTACAGACAACAGTGTAGACCTTGCCAGAATGCCGAACATGTGCAAGTATTCTCATATTACACAGGGGTCAGAGAGAGAAATTCTGATACTAACACCTTAGTAAATAGGCTATTAATCCCTTGCAAAAGTCTAGGCTCAACTACTAAATAGACATTTCATAGTAATTTTTTAAAAGATTACCCGGGCATGGTAGTGTGTGCCTGTAGTCCCAGCTACTCAGGAGGCCGAGGCAGACAGTTGGAGCCCAAGAGTTCAAGGCTGCAGTGAGCTGTGATCTCGGCACTGCACTCCAGCCTGGGCAACAGAGCAAGGCTCTCTGAAGAAAGGAGGAGAGAGAATGGGGCAGGGAGGGGAAGGGAGAGGAGGGGAGGAGGATGGGAGGGAGGAAAGTGGGGAAGGGAAGGAAGGAGGAAGGAAGAGAAAGAGAGAGATAAACGGATAAAGGAAGAAAGAGAAAGAAAGAGAGAAATAAAGAAAAGAAAGAAAGAAGGAAAGGAGAGAAAGAGAGTGGAAGGAAGGAAGGAAGGGCAGGAGGGAGGGAAGGGACACCAACATAGGTTCACAGATGATAAGCTTGCTGCTTTCAATCAGCGATCAGCAGTCAAGAACTGCTGGCATATAATAGATACTCAATAAATATATTCTTTTCCTTTTTCTGTATTCTTTTTAAAATAACAGCAATATTTATTGATTATTTGCTCTGTGCTAGGTACTGTTTCAAGTGCTTCATATGATTTCGCTCATTTAACATTCACAACAACTTGATAAGGTAGTTAGGTACTATTATTATTATTCTTATTTTACAAATGAAGAAGCAGACACAATTTGCTCACAGATATTTTCTGAGCACCTTCTATGTGCCAGATATTGTGCTAGGTCCTGGGCATAAAACAATGAAGAAGAAGGATACACCATCTGCTCCTCAGGAACTCCATCTAGTAGGTGAGACAGGCATTACAAAATAATCACACAAATTATTACTAAATCACAGAATACTGTGATAGCACGTCAAGGGGTCACCTGACCCACTCTGGGAAGTCAAGGAAGGCTTGCCTGAAGGACTCATCAAAGCTAAAGATGAATAGGAGCTAGCAAGAGGGTAGAGGTGGGAGCAGCATTTGCAAATGTCCTGGGGTTAGAAAAAGGCTGAGGCATTTGAGGAAATAACAGGCCAGTATGGCATGAGCAGGAACAAGGGGGAGAATAGAACCAGGTTAAGTCTGGAGAAGGAGCCAGGGCCAGTCTACACAGAGTCTCGAGATGTGTTTCAGATAAACACACCCCTGGATCGGGGAAGAGTCAGAGACACACTGAGTCTGGGTTTCAGCAATGCTTTCAGCTCAGTCTTTCACCTAGTGTATAAGGTGGGAAAGTATAAACCTAAGAATGGAATGGACCAGACACAGTGGCTCACGCCTATAATCCCAACACTTTGGGAGGCCGAGGTGGGTGGATCACCTAAGGTTGGGAGTTCAAGACCAGCCTAACCAACAAGGCAAAACCCCATCTCTACTAAAAACACAAAAATTAGCTGGGCGTGGTGGTACATGCCTATAATCCCAGCTACTGGGGGGGCTGAAGCAGGAGAATGACTTGAACCCGGGAGGCAGAGGTTGCAGTGAGCCAAGATCGTACCACTGCACTCCAGCCTGGGCAACAGAGTGAAACTCCATCTCAAAAAAAAAAAAAAAAAAAAGAAAGAAAAAACAGAATGAAACGATTTGGTCAATTGAATAATATTTGCTAAAGAACGTTGACTAATTTTGTGCAATCTAAAAAAGCTCTCTAGGGACATGTTACAGAATTAAAACATTGAACTTACATGAAACCATCTGTGAATAAGAGATAGGAAAAATTGCTAATGGAGTGACAGTCACAAATACAAAAGACCCAGATAGGTTGAGAAGATGAATTAAAACCAGCAAGATGATTTCTCACATGAGATGTTACACACTGATTTCTGATATCTGGCTATGAAGTAGTTTCGCTTCATAAAATCTGGGAAGAAAGTCCTACTACATTGCACCAACTTCTCTAGCCATAAAACAAGGCACTACATCTTTCCTAAGTGTCCAGCCTTAAGAGTAATAGGTAGGACACAGCAGTGAGAACACCTGCTAGCACCTGCCGTTCCCAAGAGATGAGTAAAGTATATGGTCCTTGAGATGAGCATGAACCCAACCACAGAGCATTCTAAAGCTCTTCCTGTAGCTTGTAGGTGTCTGAACAATCAGACACGCCCTGCTGTACCAAAGAGATGGTGTGTGTGATACAAGAGAGGTCTCTTGACCTGTGTGCAGCAGACTGGCAATGTAGAAGAGTCACCAAGCTCAACCTTGTGAACTGAGAACAATCTTGTGTGTAATTCAGTCTGGTCTCCTGGAGACATTGAGCAAAATAAGAAAGTTCTGAACTATTAAGAGGGCAAAAGCCATATATAATTGTTTTAATTTTTAATTAAAATAAATATATATGCATATAAGTATTTGCTTATATACATTCATTTCTGTCTTTAGGTAAAATCAATTACAACTGCACTTTTTCAGGATGGGGGAAGCCTGACTTGATCATGGGTCATGTGAAAAGGGCCCAGAGATTTGCACTGACCTCAAGCCCAGTGTGAATCAGCACCGCGGTAACTGTCACTAAAAAGGCAAATGCTAACTTAGGCAGCATGCGATATGGGAGAGAATGGCTCTACTCTATTCTGGGCTGTTCTATAAAGTTCCTTCTCTTCCAGGCACCTCTTTCATGTGGCACTAACAAGCCAGATGGTGTCCAAAGCAGAATAAAGAGCGTGCTGGAAGGACTGGAACCCATGAAAGGTGAGGAAGAATTGAGGGACATGAGGATGGGGGCACACATCTACCTAAAGAGAAAATGTATATAAAACAGAAGAGCCACCTTCAAATAGCTGAAGGGTTTCTCCACAGAAAAGAGAGAAGACATTCTTCTCTCATACGCAGGACAAAACAAAGAATAAAAGTATTAAGAAAGTATTAAGTGTATTAAAAAGAATAACATCCTGGGTGTCCAAGACAGAATACAAAAAACGTTATAGGAAGGTGGATTCTGGCTCAGTAAAGACAGAACTTTCATATAACCTACCTGTCTAAAAATATGAAGACTTAACTTATCAGAGAACTCCTTGGTCATGGACTATGTAAATACTAATCTATTTTAACTTTAATCCCCCACCTCCATGTGCCCCAATACCAATTAGCTCCAAATCAGCTCTATTTTTTTCCATGAGTAACCATCCTATTCTAACATACTAGGTAATTTACTTATTACGTCTATTGTTGATTGTATGTTCTCCCTGACTAGAATATAATATCCAGTTCAGTAAGGAATTTTGTCTGTTTTTGTTCATTCATGTATTCTTAATGTCTAAAACTGCACCTAGCTTATAGTAGATGCTTAATAAATATTTGTGGAATGAATGAATGAATAGAGGCCAGAAGGCCAAAGATCATAAATGCTATACAGCAGGTACTTTTTTTTATTTTTTATTTTTATTTTATTTTTTTTTGAGACAGATTCTTGCTTTGTTACCCAAGATGGAGCACAGTGGCATAGTCACAGCTCACTGCAGCCTTGAACTCCTGGGCTCAGGTGATCCTCCCATCTCAGCCTCCTAAGTAGCTAGAACCACAGGCACACACCACCACACCTAGCTAATTTTTAATGTTTCTGTAGAGACAAGGTCTCACTACATTGCTCAGGCTGCCCTCGACCTCCTGGGCCCAAGTGATCCGCCTACCTCAGCCTCCCAAGGTGTTGGGATTACAGCTGTGAGCCATCACGCTCAGCCAAAGCAGGTACTCTTGATCAGGGTCCAGGGAAAAGCTACAGAAAATCTCTGGACTCCCTCAAAGGAAATGCAAAATCTGGTACACATGTGCATTTTTCTAGAGAGGGCTTTCATTTGGTACCCAGAAAGATCTATGACCCAAAAAAAGCTTAAGAATGCCTCAGCAGGCCAGGTGTGATGGCTCACTCCTATAATCTCAACGTTTTGGGAGACTGAGGCAGGGGGATCACTTGAGGTCAGGAGTTCGAGCCAGCCGGGCCAACATGGTAAAAACTCATCTCTACCAAAAAAATACAAAAATTATCCGGGCATGGCAACATGCACCTGTAGTCCCAGCTAGTGGAGAGGCTGAGGTGGGAGAATAGCTTGAACTTGGCAGGTGGAGGTTGCAATGAGCCGAGATTGAGCCATTGCACTTCAGCCTGGGCGACAAAGTGAGACTCTGTCTCAAAAAAAAGAATGCCTCAGCAGATGAATCTCTGTTGGAGGGAAGGTTTGGACTTGAAAACGTTTTAGATCCTCACCAACTCTGATTTTACAATTCCGTGAAAATGCCAGAGTCACCAACTGAAGGGAGAAGGCACAGAGGATTAAGACCAATAACACCCTGGGAGCCCAAAAACCACAGGAACCTGGAACAGGTCAGAGCACCGTGGCTGCCCTGCCTGCCCCGGTCCTGGGCTCAGCAGCAGGTAGGGGAAAGGAAGCTGCAGATGGCTTAAGCAGCTCTTCCACCATCCTGCTCTTATCACCTCATTCAAACATGGGGCAGCCGCTGCTGAAAAGCTTTGACCCCTGAGAGATGAGGGTGGGAGACTTCTAAAAGGTGCTGAGCAGTTGTGAGCCTCAAGCTTTGGCAACAATTCTCCTTAAGGCTGGCATGAACCTCAGAGTCCCAGGATTTTCCTACAGCTCTCGCAGAGCGCCCCCTAGGGTGGATAGATGGATATTTTTCCAGCATCCTATTGCTCTGGGAGGCTAGGAGTCAAGAGAAAATCCGGTTGCTTCAAAAAATAGAAAGAGGAAAGTGCTTGCTATTTTAACATGTAGCAATATATGAACAAATGGATCAATAAACATTCAGATTAAATATACTATACTAAGCAATAGAGTGTACTGTGGGTGTTCAACAAATACTCATCTTAGTTGTTTATTAACTCAACATCACTCAGTCCTTCCATCTATCCTCCACTTACCACATACCCTGCCATCTTGTGCAGTATTCAACACACATACGTACATACACACGCATGCATAGATACACTGCTCTTTCAACACAAGGCTATCCAGTTTAAGATGGTTGCATATTGGGCTGGGTGCGGTAGCTTACGCCTGTAATCCCAGCATTTCGAGAGGCCAAGGCGGGCAGATCACGAGGTCAGGAGTTCAAGACCAGCCTGGTCAATATGGTGAAACCCTGTCTCTACTAAAAATACAAAAATTAGCTGGGTGTGGTGGCACATACCTGTAATCCCAGCTACTCAGGAGGCTGAGACAGGAGAATCACTCGAACCCAGGAGGTGGAGATTGTAGTGAGCCAGGATCGCACCACTGCACTCCAGCCTGGGTGACAGAGCAAGACGCCATCTCAAAACACACACACACACACACACACACACACACACACACACAAAACAGATGGTTGCATATTAATACAAGCCCTCAGATTAACAAAAAATCCCAAGGCCCCAGTAGTTACCTCCTTGCCGTTGTCTGTGTGAATGCAGTTCTTGTCCGGGTTCAACTCAACCACTCTAGCTTTGATCCACTCTACCCCAGATGGAATCACACTCGCTGTGGGGCGGCCAGAGGAAGACAGTTGTTTCGCACCAGCACCCACCAGTGTCCAGATTGGCTGGTAGAAATGTCTCTAAAAAACAAAGTATTTGAAGATTTTTTGCAATTTGACGCTGACCAAAAAGGGTCATAACTAACAGTATGAGCTAGATTCTCTCAATTACTCCCTCCTGACCCTTAGAGCATTGTATGGAAAAGTCTCCACAAAGTTAGCTCCCCCTATTAGACGTCTCCTATTATGGGGAGCTCTGAAGGATGGTCATTCAACACAAAAATTCTTCCAAGATCATCAAAAAAGCTATAAACTATCTTTAGTGACCACCGCATTGTTTACTGCTGAAAGTTGGTTTGGTGTTTAAAATGTACATGTTATATACACATGCATATCCATACATTTATTATGAGTACTTTATGTGAACAAATATTTTAAAAATTAAGCCTGGCAGCCCAAATATGGTTCCTCAGGAGCATGTGGAGACAGTGGTAAGTCTGGAAAGTTTACAGCCACTTCCAGGGATCCTCTAAACTTCATTAACTTCCAACTGTTTTTCCTAAGCCCAATGAGGGTTGTGTTTACTGATCAGCCCTTCTTCTACTTTCTCAGAAACTCAGAGATTTCACACCCAAAGACAATATGTACCAGTTCCTACTCTACAATGCAATGCATACCCAAACTTTCATTATTTTCTGGAGTTTTCTTGCTTCAGATGGTTCATTCTTTTTTCTACAGTCTCGCCCTATCACCTAGGCTGGAGTACAGTGGCATGATCTCAGCTCACTGCAACCTCCGCCTCCTAGGTTCAAGTGATTCTCTTACCTCAACCTCCCAGGTAACTGTGCCATCACACCTGGTTAATTTTTGCATGTTTAGTAGAAAAGAGGTTTCACCATGTTGCCTAGGCTGGTCTTGAACTCCTGACCTCAGGTGATCTGCCTGCCTTAGCCTCCCAAAGTGCTGGGATTACAGGCGTGAGCCACCGTGCCTAGCAACAGATAGTCCATTATTGATCTAAGTTAGTTGTGAAAGTTCCAGACATAGGGGCAAAGGGCAGACTAGTTTAATGGCCTCTACTCGGGGTTTTGGTTCATCTTCTTATGCATATTGGATACAGTCTATTTCTGCACACAGACCAGAATTAACAATTAATGATAATGGTAAGTCCTTTAAAGGGCTTTTGGACACAGGAGCTGATGTTTCTGTCATTTCTTCTTTGCACTGGACCTCGAATTGGCCTGTGACAGTTGCTATTACTTCTTTACAGGGTATTGGAATGAGCTCTAATACTCAGCAATCTGCTAACTTGTTGTCTTAGTCCGATTCCAATGGACATTCAGGATTTTTTCATCCTTATGTTCTTCCAGGAATCCCAATTAATTTATGGGCCGGGATGTGTTAGAGGCAATGGGAGCCCACCTAATTACCTCTGGCCCTGTTTTAGATATAATGCTTAAACAAGGATAGCACATTAACAAAGGTCTTGGTAAAAATTTACAAGGCTCTCCAGAGCCTCTTCAACTTACACCAAAATTAGACCGTTCTGGCTTAGGAAGTTTTTCCAAGGGGTCGCTGTAACTCCCGATACTCATGCTGATCCTATCACATGGATCTCTGACACACCTGTGTGGGTAGAGCAATGGCCCCTTTCTTCTGAAAAAATCTTGGCTGCAAAAGAGTTGGTTCGGGAACAACTTGCATCTGGACACATTAGACATACTAATAGTCCCTAGAATTCTCCTATTTTTGTTATTAAGAAAAAGTCTGGTAAATGGAGGCTTTTGCAGGATCTCAGAAAGGTTCATGAAACAATGGTAATTATGGGACCCCTTCAACCTGGTCTTCCTTCACCTGTTGTTGTTCCACAGGAATGGCCTATGTTAGTCATTGATCTTAAGGATTGTTTTTTCTCCATTCCCTTAGCACCTGACGATTGCAAGCGTTTTGCTTTCAGTATTCCAGCCACCAACTTTGATCAACCTTATCAAAGATTTGAATGGGTTGTTCTTCCCCAAGGGATGGCTAATAGTCCTACACTGTGCCAATCCTTCGTTGCTAAAGTTATTTCTCCTGTTCGCCAGCAATACCCACAAGCCATTTTACTGCATTACATGGATGATTTATTGCTGGCTGCTCCTGACCAAAATCTTTTGGCTGAAATTTACATTATGTTACAAAAATGTCTAGCTCAGGCTAACCTTGTGATTGCTAAAGATAAGGTTCAGTCAATTACTCCTTTTCACTATCTAGAAAGACTGATTGAATCTCGTCAAGTATCCTTTAAAACTCCAATATTGTCTGTTGGTCATCTCAAAACCTTGCATGACTTTCAAAAATTTCTTGGAGACATTAATTGGATTCGCCCTAGTTTAAAATCAACTACTGGTCAGCTTAAGCCGTTGTTTGATATTCTTAAGGGTTCTGCTGACCCAAAGTCTCCCAGACAGTTAACTGAGGCTGCTAAACAGGCCCTGCAATTAGTTAATCGTTCCTTACAGGAACAAAAGCTCACTAGAATTTCTGTTAAAACTTCCTGGTCTTACTGTGTTTTACGTACTCAGTATACTCCTACTGGTGTTTTCTGGCAACAAGGAGTTTTGGAGTGGCTTCATCTTCCGGCTACTCGAAATCAAAGCATGTCACCATATTTCAATCTTGTGGCTCTTTTAGTATATAAAGGCCGTTCACGAGCTCTTGCACTCTTTGGCTGTGAACCTCCTGAAATTATTATACCTTATGATAGTAATCAACAACAGTGGCTCTGGATGTTCGCCAAATTGTGGCAACTTGCATTTGCTAATTATCCTGGTAAGATTTTATGTCATTTGCCTTCTGATAAATTTTTACAATTCTATTCACAATGTTCTTTCATTTTTCCTCGTAGCTGTGTTAAGTCACCTTTAACCAATGCCTTGTTAGCTTTCACTGACGGTTCCTCTATAGGAGTTGCTGCAGGAATTGTTAACAATCATCATTTTTCTTTTCAGACTCAAGAAAAATCTGCCCAAAAGGTTGAACTTTTGGCCGTGCAATATGTTCTCTCCAATTGGGATTTCCCTCTTAATTTATATTCTGACAGTCAATATGTTGTTAATTTAGTACAAAATTTAGAAACTGCCCCTTTGTCTCTTTCAGATTCCTCTTCTATTATATCTCTACTTATTCCCTTACAGCAAGCACTTCGTCAGCTCTTCCACCCTTTCTTTATTGGACATATAAGGGCTCATTCCTCACTCCCAGGACCATTGGCTGAAGGAAATGTCCTTGCTGATCATTTAACACAACAAATTCTCCCTGTCCTTTCTCCTATAGATCAGGCAACTGCATCTCATTCTCTGCATCACCAAAATGCTAACAGCTTACGATTACAATTTCACATTACCC
>CAUYLG010007002.1:0-70335 GCA_963573385.1 Cacajao melanocephalus | reverse complement strand
TTGGCTGCTTGTTTGTTATTTTCATCCCTTATTCCTTCCTGTCTCCATTGTTAAGCACAATTATTGGCATAAAAGAGGTTTTTAATACCCATTTTTAGACTGCATTCTAGCCTGGGCAATAGAACAAGAATCCCGTTCTCTGTCCCTGCCTCTCTTCCTCTTTCTTTCTCTCTTTCATTCTTTTTTTTTCTTTCTTTCACTCTTTCTTTCTTCCTTCTTTTCTCTCTTTTTCTTTCTTTCAAAAAAAAAAAAAGAATGGTATTTATATAAAAATGTATCAATATGAAGATGCAATAGATATTTTTGCTTTCAAAAATTATTTTTGGTCACATGAGAACTCATTTTTTGTTTTAGAAATTTAATTCCCTTCTTATATGTAAGCACATGGTTAACTTCATACAGGCATGAAAGTATATATACCTTTTACTTTCATATTCTCATATATAACACAAGGAAATCACATGTTAACTACTCAGCGGTACATTAGAATTCATTAGCATGTATTTTTTAAGGGTTTAGTAATCACATGGAGAACTTTAAAAAAATACTGAGGCCCTGGCCCCAACCCCAGAAATCCTAATGTTCCAGGGTGGGCTAAGTCATCAGATACTCTTTTGGAGAACTTGCCCAGGTGATGCTAATGTATAGGCAACACTGAGACCTTCCGTCTCTGCCTAGTAAAGACACAAGTATATGACAAAAAAGAAATGCTAGAGGGCAGAAAAATGCCAAATGTAGCATTCTTAGAATGTTCTGTCTTAACATGTTCCTTTGCTTTTCCATATAAAACTTTAATATCTTAAAATTGCTGGGGCAGTATCAAGATTTCTACAATGCAAGTACTTAACTCCCAAATAGGACTTGACTATTTATTATCCTTACTCACTGGTAAGGACAATATTAATATTCACTATTTTATGTTTTCTTTCTTAAGCAGCTAATTTTTTTTTTGTTAAAAACAATACATGCCTATTGTGAAATATTCAAATAGAGAAAATCGATATGGGAAATACAAAAATCACCTACAACTTTCACCAGTCCAATATGATTTTCGCCATACGTTAAACGTCCTTTTACAACTCTCTCTATGCACATATACACATACAGATATTTATGTAAATCTACGAATTTTACAAAAGTAAAATTACAATACAAAAACTGGTATTTTTAAAACTTGGCAGTATTATGTGGCCAAATGTTTGAGCCAATCAATATATATTTACAAAATAAATTTTAAGGGCTACATATTAACAATCCATTTATGTAGAATATTATTAACATTTCACAGATCCTCATTTGGTTCTTTTGAGAAACAAATGATTGCCTGTGACTTTCTGAACTATAGAAATAAAGAACAAAAAATTATATAAATGCATTTCTATATACTAACGAACACAACTGGAAAGCAAAATTTAAAACAATACTAAAGCCCCTCCCAAAATGTACTCCTTAGGTATATAAATCTAACAAAACATGTACAGGACCTGTAAGCTGAAAACTATAAAATGTTAATGGAAGAAAACAAAGAAGATCCAAACAAATGAGACATAAAGCATTCATACATTGGAAGACTTGACATAATAAAGATGTCAATTCTTCTCCAAGTGATACAGACTTAACACAATTCCAATAAAAATTTTGTTGATAAAGACAGGCTGACTTTAAAATTTATATGGAAAGGCAAACAAACTGGAATAATTAAGACATTTTTCGAAAAAAAGATCGCACTATACGAGACTAAGTATAAAGCTACAGTAATCAGGATGTGTGGTATTGGCAAAAGGATAAACAGAGAGATCAATGAAAGAGAACAAAGAGTCCAGAAACAGAACCACACAAATATGCTCAAATGGTTTTCAACACAGGTGCAAAAGCAATTCAGTGGAAGAAGGATAGCCTTTTCAGCAAATGGTGTTGGAACAACTGGACACACACAGACCAAAGAAAAAACTGAACTTTGCCCTAAGCTTCACACTTTATAAAAATTAATTCAAAATGAATCATAGACATAGACATAAAATTGTAGTTCTTAGTCATGAGATCAAAAGAACAATCAATAAAAGAAAAATACTGATATATTGGACTTGATAAAAATTAGAACTTTTTCTCTGTGAAAGACACTATAAAGAGAATGAAAAGACAAGCAACAAACTAGGACAAAATATTTGCAAATCACATGTCCAACAAAGGGTCTGTATCTAGGGTATATTAAGAACTTTCAAAACTTAACAGTAAAAAAATCAAACAATCTAATTTTTTTTAAATGAGGAAAAACTTGGGACACTTCACCGAAGTGGATATAAGGATGACAAATAAGTACATGAAAAGATGTTCAACATCATTAGTCATTAGGGAAATGTCAAGTAGTATCATGATGAGCTACCATTCCATACATATTAAAATGGCTAAAATAAAAAATACCAACAATACCAAGTGCCAGTGAGCATGCCCAGTAAATGGAACCCTCATACGCTGCTTATGGGAATGAAAAATAATACCACCATTCTGAAAAACAGTGTAACAATGTCTCAAATGGTGAAACATACTTAGCGTATGAGCCAGCAACTCTACCCCTGGATTTTTATCCTAGAGCAATGAAAACTTACGCGCTGACAAAAACCTGTACACGAATGTTTATGGCACCTGAATTCATAATTCCCCCAAACTGGAAACAACCCAAACAACCTTCAATGAGTAACTTCATCAAACAAAATGACAGATCCATATGATGGAATACAGTCATCAATAAAAGGAATGAATTGAGGGAAAGAAGATAGTCTCAAAGGCTATATGAGTCTATTTACATGACATTCTCGAAAAGACAAATTTCTAGAGATGAGAACAGATCACAGTTGACAGAGTTAGGAGTTGGATGGAGGGTGTGATTATAAAGGAATTAGCAGGAGGGAGTTTTCAGGGTTTTCGTAGGAACTGTTTTATATCTTGATTGTGTTGGTGAGTGCCTGAATCTATCTATACACATGCTCGAACTTGTAAAAGAACAAACTCAGCTATAGACTTGAGTAGGTTAAAATGGATGCACATTTGAATACAGGAAAGTTATCTTAATAACTAGGTTTAATTTCTAGAAAGCAAGAATAGTAAATATACAGGTGATCCTTGAAGAACACAGGTTTGAACTGTGTGGGTCAACTTATACATGGATTGGTTTCAACCAAATCAAATTGGCAATAATTGCAAAATGTGAAACCCACATATATGGAGTGCTAGTTTTTCCTATCTGAGGGTTCCACAGGGTCAGTTGTGGGACTTCAGTATGCACGGGTTTTGGTATACATGGAACACTGCCCCCTACCCCTAGTATACTTAGGGATGGCTACTTGACTGTTGGAACCACTGATCATGGCATTGAAGTTCTCTGTCTTCACAACCCATTGAAAGGAAGCAGTGAATTGAAGATATGACTTAGTTTTCTTTCCCAAATCCTCAGAGTTGAAATTTTCTTGTGATGAAGCTCCAATGGAAATGTTAGAACTTTCTTCCAACATTCTTTGGGGGAACCGTCCTTCAAATTTCATTTTATATTCACAGATCATGTACCTACCTACTCCCTGCCAAGCAAAGAAACACACACCTTACTAAGTTTCACTCTGCGCATCTGTGGGATTGGCAGCATATTCAGTATGGTGGGTCCCAGACGGAAGATCATGCCAGAAAGTATGACCCTGTTCTGTGTCTTGACCGCGGTAGTAGTTATATGATTCTATGCATTTGTCAACACTCACAGAACTGTAAACCAGAGTGAATTTTACTGAATATAAATTTAAAAATAAATTTTCAAAATGCAACCAACAACCCTCTGCCAAAAAGTAACACATGCTTACTGTACAACACTTAGAAAACAGAAATAATAAAGACATAAATTAAAACACCCATATCCCTACCACTCAAGATGATCACTATTAACATTCTTGTATTTATTTTTCCAATTATTTATTTACACATGTCTATATGTACACAGTATCTTTATCACATAATTGAATCATTCCTTATATACTAATTTGATTCCTCTTTCTTCCGCCGTAACATTTTTCTCACATTTTCGTGTGTCTTTATTCTCACAAAATGTTGTTTCGATTGCTCACATAATATGCTTTTCCAATGATATAGCATAATGTATTTAATAAATATTTATTCTTAGATATATCCAATTTTTTTACTACCAAAAACAGTAATTCATCGATGTACATTCTTGCACATAAATTTGGGGGTACTTTTTTTTTTTTTTTAGACAGAGTCTCACTCTTGTTGCCTGGGCTGGAGTACAGTGGCACAATCTCAGCTCATCGCAACCTCCACCTCCTGGGTTCAAGTGATTGTCCTGGCTCAGCCTCCTGAGCAGCTGGGATTACAGGGATGTGCCACCACGTCCGGCTAATTTTTATATTTTTAGTAGAGACGGGGTTTCGCCATGTTGGCCAGTCTAGTCTCGAACCCCTGACATCAGGTGATGTGCCCACTTGGCCTCCCAAAGTGGTAGGATTATAGGCACCTAGAAATGTACCGCACCCGGTCTGGGGTACATTTCTTTAGGATAAATTGCTAGAGCCCAAAGTGAAGGTTCTGGAGTCTGTAAAGTCAAAAAACTTTTTATAATATTGTGATGATATTATTAGTGTTTTTTTTTTCACTGTGTTGAGATTTGCATTGATGGTGCAAAGTCAATGATGGGTAAATCTCCTGGCACATTAGCATCAATCAAAGTAGTGGCGGTCCCCTGTGGCCAGGTGCTATGGTTCACGCCTATAACCCCAGCACTCTGGGAGGCCAAGGAGGGTGGATCACCTTAGGTCAGGAGATCAAGACGAGCCTGGCCAACATGGTGAAACCCCGTCTCTACTGAAAATACAAAAATTAGCCAGGCGTGGTGGTGGGCACCTGTAATCCCAGCTACTCAGGAGGCTGAGCCAGGACAATCGCTTGAACCCAGGGGGCAGAGGCTGCAGTTAGCCAAGATTGCACCACTGAGACAAGTCTCGCGGCGACAGAGTGAGACTGTGTCTCAAAAAAAAAAAATGCCAACAACAAAGTAGTTGTCCCAAACTGTACGATTCATCATTGTATTTCTCATCATCAGGTGCTCAGAGTCTAACAAATACATAACTAAGCCAGTTTCACTTAAGAAAGTCCTTGATGAAAGCAAAATTTTATTAAATTGCAACCTTTAAATATATATCTTTTTATTATCACGTGTTGAAGTACAGTATTTGTTTCCAGGAAAAGCACTTGGGCAACTGTCTGAGTTGTGAGCTGAACTAACCACTTTGTTCAAAGAACACCATCTTTACTTGTAAGAATAACTGATAGATAACTATGGTTATCTAGACCTGGGTATCTGCAGACATTTTCTCAAAAATTAACCAACTGATCTTGTAACCTCAAGAAAAATCAACTGACAGTATTTGTAACCAATGACAAAATTCTAGCTTTCAATTAGTTTTCACTGGAAAATTTGTATCTACTACCATGAGCTCAACAGTTTCCCAATATTTAGACTTTTCTGATGAGACTGGTGATGATATGAACAAATGTAATTTCAAAAAAACTGTATAATGAAATGTATAATGAATTTGGAAATTCTTCATAGGTCAGTGAACCAGTATTTTCTAGGTGACCAAGGCATGATGTTACAAAATCATGCATGGGTAAATGATCTGCTCAAAGTGCAAGACAGAGCGATGGATTTTAATATACCAGAGCACAAAAAGTTTACTGATACGATTTCAGATTCCACATTGCAAATAACCTTTAAGAAACTATAGCATTACAAGACTTGGTGTAGTAACAAAAAAAAAAAGAAGATCTACATAAACTAAAACTCTTCAGTATCCTCAGAACTTTACGAGTATACAGGGGTCCCACCAACCAGAAGGTTTGAGATCCACTGTGCTATACCACTTGCATATGCTCACCAGTAAGAGAATCTACTTTGCTGGGAAATTTTAAAGAGGTCTTTCTTGAATCTGGGCTTTCCTTTGATCTTTCTTTGCTGATCAATTTCCGGAAGAAGTGGCTCTTGATGGAAAGCTGTAGTTGAGGGAAATCAACCTCAAAAGATTAGCTGTAACTTTATCGACATGGTTTCTAAATCCTTAGCATACATATAGATGTAAATCCTGGGCAGTTTTCTTTTTTTCCTGCCACTTCGTGCCACGATGCTTGAACATTCTTTGTTAGTGGATGGAGACTGAAGCCCTGTCAGGCTGGGCTCCTAAGAGCTAGGCTTGAAATAATCTAGGTTCCCAGAAGCATCAAGAGCTCTTCAAACAGCCAAGAAACCATGAGCACTTGTGCAGCCTGAATGAGGCCAAGGACCTTCCACAAAACAAGCTGGGTGATGGACCTCACAAAACTACCTACCCTGAGAATTATGCTATAGCACAGTAAAAACAAAAACAGAAACTTGGAAGAAGTGTCAAGAGTCAGATGAGTTTTGAACCAAGACAAAAAGTTATATATTGCTTTTCAAAAGCAAGCTAAGGCAAACGTGATTTATGCCAAGCTCAAAACAAAGCAACACCCATCATTTAGAAAACATCGATGCTCTAATTCTCATCAGTAGTAGTATTTTCTGGAATCCAGGCTTTGAGAATTTTTCTATGGTGCCTTTGAAAGGCAGCTGAATTAACCCCCTCCTAAACAGAAATATGGTTATTCCATTAAGACAAGACTAAGCTAGACAGGGTCATCTGGAAATTCCTATCTGAAATTATTTGAAAAGGGCTGATTTCCATATATGAACCAAAATGTACATTCTCTGGGCAAACCAAATATGAAAAACAGCCAACGCTTGGGGCGCTCTTCTCCCATCTCTTGTTGACGCATGCAGCAGAGAACTGATAGTTCTGTTTTGCTCCTTAAAGTCAAGAAGGTCAACAGTGTGAAAATCTCACTTTTGAAAGGTTAAATGAAATCTGTTCTGGTTCAATTTCTTACTCTACTACAAGATAGTAGCTCTAGCTGACTGGAGTTAGACCTGAAGTTAAGTTTTTCCTAAATACTCAAGGTTAGAGAAATCAAACTGAAGAAAGGAATTCCACTGTTTTGGCACAAGAATTTTTCTGTTTTTACCCACTTGTTTTCAGATATCTGACAACTCCTATGGCATTTCGTCAGCATTTCAAAAAGCTTCCAATTTTCCTGTCAAGAGGAGGCAAACCATAACAGAGGTTGCTGAAACCCCAGGTTCAACCCATGTGCTTCTTTTCAATGGCTGTACTAGTCCATTGCTGGATGGCTATCATCAGCCTTCTGGACTCATGCCCTAGTCAGCCTTGTGACCTGGCCTAGCTTGTAATGCTAATGGTAAAGGCTCTTGATCCATCCTACTCTAAGAGTGACTGCAGTGGAGATGCTAAGCAACTGGTATCCATAACTGGCTGTCTTCCAAGTTATTACGCACAGAATATTGGACTAGGGTTTCCAAGTATGGTCACAGTTTTGATGCTACTATGTGTGACGTGGGAGAGTTACTTGATAGCACCAACCTCTCAGAACATCATGAACTCATTCAATAAAATTTACCGAGCTACGATCAGGTTAGGCACAATACTGGGTGCTATAGTATTCTATGATATTGTAATATTCTGTGCTGTAGTATTCTGCAGTATTCTACACTATTGCCCTGAAAGAGTTATAGCCTAGTATCCATTTCCCAATGCTGACTTTGAGACTCTATTCACCAACACTGAAAAGGAAACTACCACATTGACAAACTGAAGGGAGGGCCAAGAGGAAACACAGCACAGTTTGGTACCCTTCTAAATGGATGGGATAGAGAGAGCACCAGAAGACAAAAGGTTCCAGATGGATATCTTGGAGGTACCTTGGAAAGACCTGGGCACCAAGACCCCAGCCCAGGTCTGAATCTCTGCTGTTTCTGAGCACACAAAAGGAACACAGCCGAGCCATGGTCACTCACCATGTCTCAGATTGGAACAGTGATCATTAATGAGTTCTCTCCAGGTACTTTCTTAGCACTTTAAGTGCATTATCCCATATAGTCCTCATTATGACCTTATGGGGTAGGTACTATTATTTACCATGATCATTTCATAGGGTAGGAAACTGTGGCTTAGAGAAGTTCAGAACCTTGCCCAAGTTGCAGATCTGGTAAGAGACTAGCAGTGGCTGGTCCAATCACTGATAAAATTGAGTGCCAAGCTTTCAGAATGCAGGGAAAGCAATGGAAAGGGCTATGGCTATAACTGTCTCCACCCCTGAAAAACAACTTAGGAGGAGAGTTGATATCCATATGTGGGGAATGATATGGGTAAGGGAGAGACTATGGCCCAAGTTCAGGTCTCATCAGTGGCTCTGGGGTTAGTCCTCAACAGGCAACACAATTCTCTGCAGTCTCAGCACCTCAGAATTTGGTGAGGGTCCCGTGTTAGTCCCCCAAAATTAGGCTCTAGACCTAAGCCTCCCCAAACAGGGTTCATTCCATAAGGTTATGATTAAATAAAAGATAAAGAGGTCTTCTGATAAATATAGAAAATACAGGTAAATGTTAGTTATTCTACAAAGGATAAAAGTTGGGTGGCAAAAACGGCTGTATTTGAACTTATTTCCTTATTAGAACTCCTTTAAAATAATATTATATACCAGGATAAGCTGCTTGCATAGAATACATAGCTGGCATGTTTTAGGGAACTGGATTTGATCTGTTATTCACTTAGATTTGTACAATGATGAATTACTTACAGTGAGAGTCTACTCCCATCACCACCAGTCCCTTGTTTCTTAGTTTTTCTGTGAGAACATGCCATAGCCTAGCAGCAAAATATTATACCTGACTCAAAATGAGTTTGTCTGACATCTAAAAAAAAAAAAAAATCCACCATTCACGAATAAAAACATACCAACCCTCCAAGAATGGACACTGGTGTTAGAATACCACATTTAAGGCCGGCACAGTGGCTCATGCCTGTAATCTCAACACTTTGGGAGGCCAAGGAGAGAAAATTGCTGGAGGCCAGGAGCTCAAGACCAGCCTGGGCAACATAGTAAGATCCTGTCTATGCAAAACTTAAAATAAAAAATTAGCTGGGCATGGTAGTATGTGCCTGTAGTCCTGGCTACTTGGGAGGCTGAGGCAGGCGGATTGCTGGGGTTCAAGGCTGCAGTGAGCCATGAGGACACCACTGCACGCCAGCGTGGGTGACAGAATGAGACTCTTTCTCTAAAAATTAAAAATAAAAAAGGAATAAAAATAAAGAATATCACATTTAAAAAATGCAGTTGGTACCCTGGCATTCATTAATATTTGGCTTCCCAATTAAACAGTATGAAGCCAAAAGAAATACTAATTTTCAATATGTTCTTTTCTTTTGGTTTTAGTAAGATTTAGGATGGGTTCTACGGATTCCTCAAAAAAATTACCCTTCTTCAAGCACTGCTGGGCAGCATGGACTGGGCTGCCTGCGATGCTGAATGGGTGGGATGTATATCTAGTGCTTCTTTACATGCCTTTTAAACCACTTATAATTATGCTGTTAGAGTCTACAAAAAAGAAACCAAATTTATTCTTTTTAAATGTTCTAAATATAAATGCAGAAGGAAATAAACAATAACAAAAATGCTTAGAGTTTAAACTTTCTGAACTAATATACCTGTGATTCTACTGCATATTGCAACCTATAACCTAAAAACTATCAAACCACATCACCACAGGTAAGAAATGAGAAATTTTGAGGGTTATTGAACACTGCATATTTGCAACGAAAACAGCAGAGTTACTGAATGCCACTGTATGGCTCTAAAACTCACAGGTCCACCTGTACAAGATAGCTCTGTTGAGAAGGGAAAGGCAATGGAAATGAGAAGCCCCGTTAGTGATTTACATGGGTGTGGGCAGGAGGGATAGAGTGAGAGGATGCTTCGTCTCTAATTTATCAGATTTACTTAGTTTTATGTATTCCTAACAAAATTACTCTTCAAGTACTGCTGGGAACCATGAATGGTGCTTACTTGTGATGCTAACTAGGTGTTTATTTTTGTGGAGCAAATATTTTAACCCATATTTTACTCTGTCCTCATTGCACTTTCAATAAAAGGCACCTCTAATTCAATCTCTGGCTTAACAACATTATGCTTGGGGGTTGTTATTAATTTTGTCTTCAAGGAAGGCATGGCCACTTAAAATTTTTAAAGTTTTTTTTTTTTTAACTTGCAAGGATGAAAAACAAGCTTAATATGGATTCTTCATACCCTACAAAACATCCCACTCTACTTCCTGGTGTGTGGCCTCTTCCAAAAGAACTCACAGCCAGCATGCTAAGGCTCAGCATCATTGGTCAAATGTTCTCTTGTTCCCTAGGTGCTTAAACATGTGTGTATAAGGAAGTCTGCATCATGAGGCAACATATACTGCACATTATTTTTTAAATTCCTCATAAATGTGGGTCCAAAAGAGATTTAAAAACATGGCTTATGGCCGGATGCAGTGGCTCACACCTATAATCCCAGCACTTTGAGAGGCCAAGGTGGGCAGACCACGAGGTCAAGAGATCGAGGCCATCCTGGCCAACATGGTAAAACCCTGTCTCTTCTAAAAACACAAAAATTAGCTGGGCTTGGTGGCACGCTCCTGTAGTCCCAGCTATTCAGGAGGCTGAGGCAGGAGAATTGCTTGAACCCAGGAGGCAGAGGTCGCAGTAAGCCGAGATTGCGCCACTGTACTCCAGCCTGGTGACAGATCAAGACTCCATCTCAAAAAAAAAAAAAAATGGCTTATGACACAATATACTAAGAAGTAAAAGAGGAAAAATACAAGGAGAGAACAGAAATCAAAGAGTAACAAAGCCAGGCATCCACTTTCTTTGCCACATTATATAAAGATAGATTCTTCTATCATGACAATGAAAGCACATTTAGGCAGGATGCTATTTTGCATCATGATACTTCTGGTTAATGCCGCTTTGCCTGGTTATTTGGTTTGGGAAAAAAACAAATTAAGGCTATTGAGTTGGGTACAGGCATATACTGAAATGCAGAGTTGTCAGTGTTGTAAAATATAGAAAAGTAACAAAGAGCTTTATTTGTCATGGCTTTCATGACCTTAAAATATTGTAGAATTTTGTGTTAACCCAAGAATCCTGTATGCCACTAATAAATCTTCCACCAATCTGACAGCAGTGTAAAAACTTTTAAGAGACAAACAGCAAAACATAACCTTTGCTTGTCAGTTCCTTGGTTACTAAACATCAAGATACACGTACTTCAGAGAGCAAGGGGCTGTGGCAGAGATCACAGATAAAACAGAAAAGAAAACACAGCCCCTGTCCTCAAAAGGTTTACTTCAGGAAAATTCTGAGATTATAAAGCCTACATCAACTTTCTATGGAGTGAGACCACCAATTTCTGGCCCTAGCAACTATCAGAGGTTAACATATGCACGATACCGACAAGCTGTTCATATGTTCTTTGAGATGGAGGGCCAGCCCCACCTAGGGCCAGCAATATCGTAATGTTAAAAAATCATAGTAAAGTACTCATATAATGTACAAGTGGCTAGAAACACAAGAAGGCTGGCGGGGAACACTCTAAAACCTGCATAAGCCATCAATGAAAATGTAGGAACGTATTTGAGTTGACTATCACTATTGCATCTTCTAGAGGCTCCACCTTTAGAGGCAAATGGCTCTTTAAGTATTAAAATAAGGGTTTAATATACTTTAAAAAGAACAGTACTTGAGATGAATGTAAATGACCCAATACCCCCTTCCCAGGTACCAAGAGGGGTCACATTTCCCATTTATCAGCAAGTCATCAGGATAGGCCAGCATCTCAATCTCAGACTCTCTTCTGTGGCTGCTTCTTGGATGGCTGAGGGGAACACTTCAAAAATGAACCAGCTAAACAAACTTCCCAGCAGCACTTGACAGAGCTACACCTATTCTTCCCATTTCCAAAGCAGTGGAGAATTAATTACCAGTTCTATGGATCTATTGTAAGTATAATAGACTAAAGAGCTATCACAGACACATTTATTGTAAAAGCACAATCCCAAGAGTGTCTAGTGGAGGGCCAAAACGATTAACACAAATGCTTTGTCAGATCAAAGATAAAACCTGCACCGCCCAATTGAGGAATGAATTAGAACAGTGGGTTATCTTTCAAATTAACCAGGGCAGTTAGTGAGGAAAATTTCATGAAAGTGTAATTCTTAGCCTTTGTGAATCCACACAGCAGGCATTCTGCCAGCTGACAAGATGATGAAATTTTCATGCTTAAAAAAAGCCTTCTTCATTTCCCAATTTAGATTAGCTAGTGTTTCTCTCCCTTTTGTGTGTGTATGTCTATTTGCTCTTCTGGAGCAGAATTTAAGGGGAGGGGGAACATATATCAATTTTTCACTGTAAAATTGAGTCTTTCAAAAACATCCCTAAAAGCTTAGAGTTAAGTCTTTAATCTGCCTTTTTATGATTTTCAAAAAATACCAGTTCAATTTTAACTTTATACAAAAGAACCAACAAGGACCAGGGCATGAAATCAACTTTGAATTAAAGCTTTCTGTGCTGCCTCAAAGTCTTTCAAGACTTCATCAAATCCACAGACAAAGCATAGAGTTGTCTTCTTCCTAAAGAAATTAATATATTACTTAAAATATCCTGGCTCAGTGCTTTTCGTATTTCTATGTATATCAAAGTTTAAATGTTATAGGAAATTGGAATTCAGGGGATACAATCATTGCTATAGAAGAGGGGCAAAAAGCCTCTCCTCTCCCACAAAGGAGCCAATATTTATTAAAATATTATAATGTGATACACACTGCTTCTCAGATAAACTTAAAACAAATTTTTGTTATATCACATTTACTCAGTCCTCTTAATTCATGGACAGAAGGTAACAAAATATGTGATATACTTTTCCAAAATTAAAGTGATTTAGAAATATATTTTGTTACCCCACACTTTTGTCCCTTTTTTCTTGACAATCTAATTTCTTAGTCATCTAGAACTATGTTTCTTGGCAGGGTATAGTGTTTGGTCAAGTACTATATTCCATTCATCTTCCTGGAGTTCCTTCCTCATGAAGATACCTTCCTTTCTCAGTGCAGGTTGACTTCCCCTGCAGTGCTTCTAAGACTAAAATTAAAACAATATTAAGACTCTTGCCTTTATTCCACAAACAACTTTTATGTCCAGTGGGTAGTATTTTTTAAGTTGCTAAATAGGAGAAAAGCACTTTGGTAATTAGCCTCAGAGATAGTCACTTAACCTCAACACTTACTATCAATATCCTTACCTCAGTACACTTGGTATACAAGTCTCTAACTGGATCACCATCACCATGATAAATCACACTGAACTAATAACTGTAATCAGTATCACTAGAGACACAATAACAAAAGAAACTCAATGCCATATCCCTCTAGGAGGAAACAGGATGGTCTACCAATGAAGTAGAACCTAAAGGTGTAGGGGTTTTTGTACAAAAGCTCTGATCTGGAAAACATTCGAAATATTTGTTTAGCATGGGGCCATAAGAACGAATAATGGATTTCTTTCTCTGCCATCAAATCACATATAATTCAGATCAGAAAGTAGAGAAATAAGTTTCTAATTTTGAGGACAGTCATATCAATTTTTAACCCCAGGAGTGATATCTGGCCATTTTGATCAGAAATCCTTTAGAAATGTCAATCAAGTGGGCAGTTAACTACAGAAAAACTGTTACCTGATGTTAGTGAGATGGCTGGCAGTAAGACAATTAAAGCAAATGCTCTAGAAACCTTGTGTTAAATATCTGGATCCCTAAAAGTAGGTTATTTCGCTTCAAAAATACTTATGTAACCAACACAACATACACACAATTAGGTTAGAAATCAGTCTTTCAGTTAGGGCATATTTCTAGCTATACAGAAGCTCATTTTTCAGAGTATTTCCAACTTAGTCAAAACAGACTATTCATTCATAAAGAAGGAAACAGAAGAGTTTCTTCTAGTATTAACATTTCCATGGTGAAGATCTTGATAGACTAAACACAGAGAGAAAACTCAGAATTCTTCCCAAGAGTCAAGCAAGGATCATACTCTGTTCAGTGAGGCCTGTAAATGAGGAGCTGAATAGTTTTGATTTGGGCTCTTCATACTAAATAAACGCCTAAAATTTCACGTGCTGCACATTTCATCTACTGAGGAATGTGACCCCACAGATAACTTTTATTCCCATCCAACTGTTCATTAAGGGCAGCACAGGATTATTCTCTAAAATGTTTCAGATTTTCCCAAAATGGAGTCATAATGATTATTTTTTAATAATCTTCAGGCAAACTGACTTGCTTTTCTGACAAATGTAAATCATTCAACACAAAATCATAATACTGGAACTCTTTGTTTTTACTCTTCATCTTAATGATCTAATAGTTGCTTTTCACATAATCAGTTCTATTTTAAAGAAGAAAATGCCGTTATGTTGACTTATACATGAGGAGAAAGTACAGAACGATCTTTAGAAAAGTCATGGGCATTAACGAATAAGTGAGGTTTTTTTTTTAATGCGTTGCCAATGTAGCTTTTAAAAATAAGTTACAGTGAACTTTCAAGTAACAGAAAATGTGTTTAGATGACAAATGACATACTGAAACACTAAGAAAAATCAAGTGGGAAATGTGAGGGCTTTTTTTTAATTTTTGAAGAGAAAAAAACTCATTCATGTGAAATGTGTTAAAAACAAAAACTCTGAATAAAAGCCTTCTTTCCAATGAAGACAAATTACTGTTCTGGCATTTTTACTATAAATTTATAAAAATTAGACATTCTCTTGTGAATGCTAGACAAACAGCATTTAAATTTAAAAGATATTTGATTTCATCAGAAAACTAGGCTATGGAGTGGTTTAGAGTGCCACATAAACACAAACTATTAGCTTTGTATGGGCAGTCTACGAAGACCACCACACATGATCTTAGAGCTCGACTTGCTGACAATAGCCAATAGTGATTTTTTTCTTCCTTTATCCAAAGATCTGAGCAATCATTTAATTAGTCTTATTTAGGTAACAATAAACTAAAACATTTCTTAATTATATTCTTACTTTTTTAAAAAAAAGTAAAAATTTCATTATATAAAATATTGCTCATAAATGAAGGAGATGTAATGCCTGAGAGAAATATCAAATAATTTGTCATGTTAATATGTCAAAATTACATACTTTATCATATATGTATTAACAGCATTTCACTAGGAATTTTTCCCAAAAGTCTTTTCAAAATTTTACAGTTTCATGAAAACCAATAAATACCAAACCTAAATCAGTTGTGCATGGAAGAATGTCATTATGGATACTTACATCGTAGTACTTTTTAATGAAACGTCTAATGTCCATGATCAATTTGTTGCTCAGTTGTACCGTAAAGGTCAGAGGTGAAGCGTTACAATCGATGTTACTGCAACGATACAAGCTGGGCTCCATATCCGTTCCCTACAGAAGTCAGGACAAGTATAGAAAAAGTTACTGTGAGGCTATAAAAGGTTTTTTGTGCTTAAAAACTTACATGCCATCCTAGTGCTGAATATTCTTAATTCGTTTTATTGGAGAGTTTTTAACCCTATGTTCTCAATTATTTTCCTCCCAAAGACCACTTTAGTCACACATACCTTCCATTCCTTGCCATCATCACAAAGGAGTAACAAAGGAAAAACCCTGAAATCACTATTTTACATTCAACACATGAGGGACTCTATGGATAAAATAATTTTCCCTCTGTAAATACCAGTGAAGTCATGTTACTGGAAATAAACCTCCTTCTTAGAGATATCGATAAAAACTTTAAATTTGCATTTACTCATTACGAACATGAAGAAAAGCAAGAGCCTTTATCACATGTTTGTTTTCATCTTGTCAACTTAATTTTAAAAATAAAATCTAAAAGTTAGAAGTGTAGTACCGCAAAAACAATATCACTTATTGTCTGCTTCGCAAATCTAAAATTTTGGCAATTTTTCCAAAAAATGAAATGTATTTGGGAGAGGGAGGCAGGAGAAGTAAAAATCTGAAAGAAATAAATATTAATATTTGGAGAAAACATTTTGTTTTGCTGTGTTTCGTTTTAAACAAAGACAAGGCAAATATAATACATAGCAAAACTGTTGGGATTTCTGAAGCACTTGTTTTCCTTCCTGATACTTAAACATCTTGGTTTCCTGCTCCAATCTGGTACATAACCCTACCCGCCACGCTAAGCAATTCCAGGTGGAAGAGATTTCAGAGCTTGACATCGGCTCTTCCACAGTTAGCCCATCTGCAAGTCGTCAAGCCTCCATGCAATTAACTATCTTATTTACAGCTGTAATGAAGCAAAACTCAAGGATTTAGCAAGTATTGCTGATCTGTGTCTGCCTCTTCCTTGCACTTGCTTCCAAAGACTGCTTTGTTTTGATTCAAAAAAATGCAAAACATCTGCTGTTTGTCCAAATTAACTTAAAATAATTACTTTTAATTTAGATAAAGGGTGTCTTTTCTTTCAATTTCAAGGTTTTACACAGTTCTGCTGCCTATTCCTTTGCCAATGGCTAGTCTATGCATAACACTGCAGTGGAAATCAAGTAAACTGGCCAAGTTTCAAGCTCTGATCCAAGGTCAATAGTACATTTTTTGGCAGTACTTCTTGAAAGAAATGTCTCCCTGTGACTTTTTAAATGTGTAATATGCAAAGACAGCAGAAAAGATAATAAGAGTACCTTTGCAAAATGGAGGTAAGTGGGATGTGTAAAGACAAACACAAACTTTCTCAAAACACTTAGTTCCTATTAACTTGATTTAAGATAAAGAAAAATATTGTTCTAAGTCCTAATAGATGGGGGTTGAGAGTGGGTCAATAGAGGTTACTAATTAAGAAATCGTAATAAAAAATACTTAAGATAATTTAGAATTTTTAAGGGATTCCATTTAAAAACCAAGGTCAAGCACTCTAGGAAGCCAAAACAATATTCAAGCACATTCAATTCAAAGTTTTCAAGCAGAAACAAAGTAAGCTGTGAAGGTAGACTTTACATGATGCTAAAATTCTTTAAACACATGAAAGCAACGGGGGTGTGTTTATTTTGCCCTTTTTATATACCCCATAATGGGGGAAGGAGGCAAGGCCTTTACACAAGTTCACTCACAAAAAGACAGAAACAACTAACCGAACCATCAAAGACATTATCATAAATATTCTCAGTTCCACATGTAGGGCATCGACATTTGAATCTTTCACAGTCCCTGTATTTCTCTTCATCAGTGAGCTGTGCTGGGCCCCCAAGTAGAGCATCATTCTCTTCATCTTTATGATAATGATGAACTCTAAATTGAGTGGGGTCAAGTCCTATTAATGAAAAAGAAAAAAACAAATTCAGAAAAGTATTCCAAAAATACCCCAAAGAAGAAAACTCTCACAAAAAAAGATTTTAAATTCATGAACTTACACACAACCATTTGAACTCAAGAGCACATGGACAACTGACTTCTCTTTTTACAAGAGATTACTTCATAAATAAAACAAGTAACTGCAACAACGCAACACAGAAATATGCCAGTGAACACTTGGGTTTGGAAGCAACTACTTCTATAGGATGTTTTTATTACTCTCTTAAAGTTACAATGAAAACCTCAAATAAATGTGTACTTTTATTAAGAAATTCTCTTAAAATTGAAGTGTCACAATTAAAACTGAGAACAAAATCAGAGAATAAAAATCCCATTAAAGAAAACAGGTTCACTGCCATTACAACTCCTTCAAGTGCAGACACAGCTAACCCTGATTTCAATGCAGTGGTCGATTTCATCTTGGCTCAGTAGTTAACAGCATGTAGGTTGCAATCTAATTCCGTGGTTAAAATTCAGTAGCAGCATCTGAGATAAACGCAACATGGTTTTCTTGATGTTCGAAATTCAGAAATTTAAAGTATATGCAAAAACAGTGAGTCTACAGACTCTATAGGCCAAAATGTCCCTGAGAATCCTGAAACCAAATATACCTTCCATATTTCAATCAAAACAACACAAGAAATCAATCAACGCATGTTTATGCTATTTTGTTTCCACAAACTAATTAAAGAAAAGAAACGTTTTTAGGCCACCCAATTTAATTTACCCTTGGTCAAAATATGTGTGTCAAAATTTACTATTTGAATTTATACTTAAAAATAATTATTCTACACAGCTTCTTAGAATTTTAGGGATTGCTAAGGGATGCTCTCAAGAAAAGATTGTTAGGAGACAATATTTCTATCTTTTGGAAATCTAAGGAAAAGCTTTCGGAAATCTAAGGCAAACGATCTTATTTTAGTATAAAGGTAAATGAGTAATATAAAACAGTCACTGAGCCAAAAGCTCACAAATATAAAAAATATCTAAAAATTGTTTTAAATTTATCAACAGCTACATAGGTAGATAAACCTAACAGATGCATTCAGAATTCAGCGACAGAGTCCTAAATCCTATTTGGTCAGTCATCAAGTGACATCTAGTAATTATAAAATACTGGAGGCTGACTCTTCACAATTGAAAGGGGTCAAACAAAGATTAAGACAACTGAGACACACAGTCTTAGTTTTCTCACCTGCGAAACGGAGGTAGCATCACTGATGATATAATTTTGAAGTTTAAACTGGATAATAGAGAACAAACCGAGTTCAATGCTGCCTACTGCATGACAAGCACTGAATAAATGTCATTTGAATGAAAAAATAAAATAGTGAATGAACATCATTTAATCCAGACTATACTCACTCAAGATTATGCATTTAGAAAAATACATGAGACATCTTCATGCTGCATATGAAGTTAATAGCTACTCTTTGTACGAATTAAAGTATTTCCTAAAGTGGTAGTGTATGATAAAAACAAAGAATATACATTCAGAACAATTTGAAAAGCTTTTCTTCGTTAGTGACATAAATTATGTTAACACAAGCCACTTGTCACCAAGACACTATACACTTTTATTTTACAAGTTACCTAACCCCTAAGAGAAACAGCAAATTAGAGAAGTATGTGGGAATACATATACCCTCACATTTAAAGCTAAGGAGGGTCAGAGGAATTGAGAGAGACCACGCCCGTGAATGAGGCCACTTCCCCTCTGTAGTGAAGCGTAACTGTTGCTTATTCAAACTCCAGTTGTCAATCCAAGTATTCACATAATGTCTTGCTTTATTTGCAATTATAGGAAAGCAGCTTCACTTTTACTCTGACCCTATGACTATTAATCAATTTCCCAGGCCAACACTAATCAAAAAGAAAAATAATAAGCAACATTTTTCTAAAAGGCAAGTTTCTTTCACAGTCCAATAATAAAGGAACAATGCTGGTTTGCACATATACAAAATTGGCCACGCTATTAAAAGGAACTAAGTGGAGCTACTCTCTACCCCACCCCACCAGCCATGGCTCACTTGGCGCACCTGAGTGCATGAACCTGCAAGCTCTGACCCTGGACGGCCTGCCTACAGAGGAAGCCAAAAGTGGGCATGGGCCACCTTGCCACAGAGTCATGGAGAAACACTGAAACAAGTGGCTGAAACTTGTCTACTCTAAATATCCATTTCTACAAATCACTCAATCTTCTGGTGGCAGTAACAAAGCCAACAGGCTTAGCTAATTACTTCATATTTATTCCCAAGCTAGTTTTATTTTTCAGTGGAAGGGGCTTCAGTCTCAGTACTCTCTTGATCATAGGTCAATGCTAAAATTTAAAAATATAAAGGGAGACGAGACGGTAATGAGCTTAAAATATTAGGTATATAATGATCCTTGTACAACTTACTTAAATACCAAAATGCCGATTAAAAAGTGATTTTCTTGGGAGGGCAGTTATAAGTTCAACAGGCAAACCACAGAGGGCTAAATTAAATCATTGTAAGAAAACATACAATGTAATGTTAAAAAAATAAGGATCATTGCTGCTAGAATCTTTTTTGAAAAGCTAAAACAAGCCCCAAACTTATTCAACATATACATCAGTTTTCAAAATTCTCAGAAAACCGGTAATAGCAGCTTATTTCAAAGTTTCAGTAGACTTTAAAGTTTTACTGCTTACACCCTAAACTCATTCAGGCTGGAGTGAAACAAGAAACAAGTATCTGGTGCTGCCACCTAGAGGTAGAGATTTAAAATTTTAAAATGTGCAAAACCCGAGCAGCTTCATGTAATTCCATTTTTAATTGTTGCCACTCCAAAATTAAACACTTCTGTCAAAAATGACATTAAAGCAAAATCTTTATTACTGCACTTGCCCTACATGCATATACACTGTATAATTAATATTACACTGCTTACATTAGTCTTTGAACAAGAGATGCAAAACTGAATCCCAAATACTTCACTGCTTCTACCGAAAGCTTTCTCTGAACAACCGGCTTAAAGGAACAAACTTTGTGCCCCATTTGAAAAAAGTAACTTCCATTTATTTTAGGCTAGCTCTTGACAGCTGACTTAAATCTTTTGGTGAGGCACAGAATAAAAGAAGGAGCAGCCTGCCTGGGCTTTGCAAAACCAGTTATCTGGAGGAAAAGCAGCCGTGGCTTCCCCCAGAATAAGCTGAGATGATGTACGCTTTAATTCAATTATGTGGCTTGTAGTGATAGACTCATTTGTGCTGGGGTTCAGGGTAAAGAAGAGGCAGTGGAATGAAATTAAAATACTGTCATTTATAATTAGAAAATTTCTAGGATCTCACATTATTTTGGCAACAGGATCAAAACTCTCATGTTTCAAGAAGTATTTATAGAAAGTAACATCATAAGCATCGGTGTGGATGAGTTTAGCAGTACTGTCTTTACTTAAATCACCATAGTCTTATCACACACACCCCCAATGTGACACTTAGCACAAAATTATTTTTCTACCATTGTGCTTTCTAACCATTGTAAATTATACCTGTTTCTAGAATGTTCACCTGCCCCCACTCCCAAGGAGTTTTTAAACTGTTCATAACTTCAGGCATACGATTATTAGAGAGGCTGATGCATTTAATAAAATACTTTCCTTCCTTCAAAAGACAAGGTCTCTATTAGTGCAACAGCAAATAACTACAGTAATATGTTCATGTAACTGGGGAAGAGGGAAAATCCACATAAATGAAACTCCAAATGAGTAAAGGGAGGAACTGGTATTTATAAGCAGTGTTTGTAACATGGATCATTTACTCTATGAGGGAAGCTAATTAACAGAATCCTATTGAGTGAAATTTTTTTGTAAAAATTTCTTAGAGGAAGTAAACCATTTATCTTTTGCATGGATCTAGGCTTTTATTTATCTAGACATCTGAGAGGACAATATGCAAACTGAAAATTTAGTATGATTAAAGAAAAAATAATTTTCAAATGGCGAATGCTATATCCACAAGAATGCTCATAGCAGCTTTATTCACAATAAATTTATTCAATATGTATTCATAATAAATTTATTCAATATTTATTCAAATATTGAACACTCTACATGTCCATCAACAAGATAATGGATAAACTGGTATAATATACCATGAAATACTACTCAGCAGTGAAAAAGAGTGAATACTGATATATGCAACAAGACAGATGAATCTCAAAAATACCATGCTAAGTGAAAGAAGTTGCACACAAAAAGGGTATATACTGTAGGAAACCATTTATATGAAATTCTTGAATAGGCAAAACTAACTTATGCTGATAGATTTCAGATGAGTGATTGCTATTGTGACAGAGGTGCTGACTGGGAAGAGGCACAAGGGAACATTCTGGAGTGATGAAAATGTTCTGTGTCTGTGTCTAGATGACTGATTGTATATTACTCAAGATTTTAGCATTTTGTGGTAAATTATGTGAATTATACTCTTTAAAAAGCATGCCAAATAGGAAAAGATGCTTGTGTAGGTTGAACATCCCTAACCCAAAAATCTGAAATGCTCCAAAATTTGAAACTTTCTGAGTGCCAACATGATACCATGAGTGGAAAATTCCACACCTGACCTCATGGGATGAGCTGCAGTCAAAACTTCGTTTCATGCACAAAATTATTTTTAAAAATGTATAAAATTGTCTTCAGGCTATATGTATAAGATATATATAAAACATAAATGAACTTCATGTTTAGACTTGGGTCTCATCTCGAATATAGCTAATTATCTATATCCAAAAAAATCCCAAACATTTCTGGGTCCTAAGCATTTCAGATAAGGGATACTCAACCTATAATATATACTTCCAAAAGACTCATAATTAGAACACATAGGAAATGCCTGCAAATCAATAAGAAAAAGAGAAGCCAACAGAACAGAAAAAGACTTGAACAGACAGCTCATGAAAGGAAGTATTACAATGGCCAAGAAGCATGTGAAAAGGTGTTCCACTTCATTAGTCATCAAAGAAATACAAATTAAAACCACAACTCTATGCCACCATGTAAAATGAAGATGGAAAATACTATCTTACCAAGTGTTGGTAAAAATGTGGAGCACCCATACACTGCTACTAGGAAGTGTAAACGAGTAGAACCACTTTGGAAAACCAGCAGTATCTACTAAAATTAAACATACACATCCCTGATGGCCTAGCGGTTCTCCTTAGTACAAACCCAAGAGAAATACATGCTTATGTTCGACAGAGAACCTGTACAATATTCAGTAAAAGTAGTCAGACACAAAGAAGATGCAATTCGTGTAATGTCCCAGAAAATCCACCTCATCTATGTTATTCCATGCCAGGTGTGTGGAAGATCATTTCTAGGAGACATGAGGGGCCTTCTGGAAATGTAGTAATGTACTGTTTCTTGAGCTCAGTGCTGCCACGCTAGTGCATGATGGCCTTGTGAAAATTCATCAAGCACTTTAGTTAGGTTTTGTGCACTTTTCTTTATACATGTTATACTACGAAAAATACACATTTAGAAAGGGTGAGAAAAGTGCGTACTAAGTATTTCTTATGAAACATTTGTGAATTTGTTGCAAAATGCATTGAATCTCAACTGGGCATTATGTGCCTCCTCACAGACGTATAACCCATTGCCTAGGAAGAAGTGTGTATTTTATATATTAGCAAAATAAAAAATAAATTGAGCCTAAATGTAATCACATGTTTAGATCTAACTATTTATAGGAAATATAGGAGAGAGAGGAACAGGTTAAAAGATACCACCAGGATGTGATCAGTAAACTCCAGAATGAGAAAAATTATATAGGACAAAAAGCCCAGCTTCTTTAATAAACAAACTGGGAGGATCAACAAAGGAAAACAAAATAGAGATTAACTACCAAGTTTACCCTGACTGGATTCCAATTCAAACACGGACCTTTTTTTTAAAAAAGTATATTCACAGTACAATCAGGGAAATATGAACACTTACTGGAAATTAGATGAAATGGAATTGTGAGGCTTTTTTGTATGATGTGATGATAATAATGTAGTTATTATGCTGAAAAGGGGCATCTTTGTCTTTTAGAAGTGCAAAATGGGCCAGGCACAGTGGCTCATGCCTGTGAGGCGGGAGGATCACCTGAGGTCAGGACTTTGAGATCAGCCTGGCCAACACTGTGAAACTCTGTCTCTACTAAAAATACACACACACACACACACACACACACACCAGCCGGGCGTGGTGGCACATGCCTGTGATCCCAGCTACTCAGGAGTCTAAGGCAGTAGAATCATTTGAACCTGCGAGGCGGAGGTTGTCCTGAGCTGAAATCGTACCACTGCACTCTAGCCTGGGTGACAGAGCAAGACTCTGTCTCCAAAAAAAAGGAAATGCAAAATGAAATATTAACAGAGAAAATACATATCTAGGATATACTTCAAAATAATAGGGGAAGGTGGGAAAGAGGAATAATAAGACTGGCCACCACTGCAGAATACTGAAGGTGGGTGATGAGTATATGGGGGTTTAATCTTACCCTATAATTTAAATATATGTGACACTACAGAAAATTTTACATTCTTTACTATCTCATATATATATAATTTTTTCCATAATAACAATTTTTTTTTTGAAGTAGAGTCTCACTCTGTTGCCTAGGCTGGAATGCAGTGGCACAAGCTCGGCTGTAATCTCCACCTCCCAGGTTCAAGCAATTCTCCTGACTCAGCCTCCCGAGCAGCTGGGATTACAAGCACCCGCCACCATGCCTGGCTAATAATTTTGTATTTTGTAGAGTCGGGGTTTCACCATGTGGCCCGGGCTTGTCTTGAAGTCCTGACATCAAGTAATCCACCTGCCTTGGCCTCCTATTGTGCTGGGATTACAGGCCTGAGCTACTGTGCCCAGCCCAACAAGTTTTTAAAATACTACACATCCAATTTAAACAATTTACCGTACAAGTGTCAGACAACCGAAACTGTCTTTCACACCAACAATACACCTCTTCATAATATAAATGGAAAATTTCTGAGTACTTTAGAAGAAATAATAGCCAAGCCTTTGAGTTAAATGAATACCCAAGATTTTTATTTTCCTGGAGAAGGCAATTCTCCAAATCTTGACAGAATAAGAAGGCTGATGAGCAGCATTCAATTGACTTCAATCAACTGGTTTTAATGTCCTTGACAATAGACGCAAATATCAATTTTAACTTAATGAGATGTGTATTTCTGGGCAGGAGAAGCTTTTGAAGTGTCTTCTTCCCTGGCTTTTTTTTCTTCTTTTTGTCTGTTTCTTTTTGAGACAAGGTCTTGCTCTGTCACCCAGGCTGGAGTACAATGGAACAATCACAGCTCACTGCAGTCTCTACCTCCCTGGTTTAAGTGATCTTCCCACCTCAGTCTGCCAAATAGCTGGGACTACAGGCATGTGCCACTACACCCAGCTAATTTGGGTAATATTTATAGAGCTGGGGTACTGCTATATTGTCCAGGCTGGTCTTGAACTGGACTCAAGTCATCCTCCTGCCTTGGCCTCCCAAAATGCTGGGATTACAGGCATGAGCCACACACAGCTCCTGTTTATAAACCTGAGAAAAGATGATAACTGTGCTGAAAATATATTTGGAATATAAAATAACACAAATAATAGTCCAAAGATTGCTTGTCTTACAACAAAGCCCACTTCTCTTCCAGCTATGTTGGTAGATGTAAGGGGAAAACAGCTAGGCTCAAGGTTTCTAACCACCCACCTTCTAAAAGGAGAGTCAGTCCTGTAAGAATGGCCAAAATCAAAAAATAATAGATGTTGGTATAGATGTGGTGAAAAGAGAACACTTTTGCACTGCTGGTGGGAATGTAAACTAGTACAACCATTATGGAAAACAGTGTGGAGATTCCTTAAAGAACTAAAAGGAGATCTACCATTTGATCCAGCAGTCCCACTACTGGGTATCTTCCCAGAGAAAAAGAAGTCATTATACGAAAATGATAGTTGCTCATGCATGTTTATAGCAGCACAATTCTCAACTGCAAAAATAAGGAACCAGCCCAAATGTCCATCAATCAATGAGCGGATAAAGATATTGTGGTATACATATACCATGGAATACTGCTCAGCCAAGAAAAAAAAATATGACATTGGCATCAACATGGATGGAACTGGAGACCATCATTCTAAGTGAAATAACAAGAATGGAAAACCAAACATGGTATGCTCTCACTCATAAGTGGGAGCTAAGCTATGAGGACACAAAGGCGTAAGAATGACACAGTGGACTTTGGGGACTCGGGGAAAAGGTAGGAGGGGGGTGAGGAATAAAAAACTACACAGTGGGTAGAGGGTACACTGCTTGGGTGATAGGTGCACCAAAATCTCAAAAATTACCACTAAAGAACTTATTCATATAATAACCAAACACTATGTGTTCCCCCAAAACCATTTGAAATAAATAAATATATAAAGGTGAGTTAGTAATTGGTTAACCATTGTTTTACTTCTGGTTTTGGAAAAATCTGTATTATTAATAATAAAATACCAGTATTAATATTTTGTCAGCAAAGGGGGAACCTATAATTCATTACCTTAACCCTTTTCTATTTTATTATATACATACATAATACAGAGTATGTGTATGTATATAATGCTGTATAATCAGCATTTTTTTCGTTACCCATTTTTAGGTCTTATCCATTTTTCTATAAGCTACACAATCTTGACAAATGTCATTTGGGTGTACTGAATTAAAACAATCTTATCTTTTTAAAAAATTGATCTAATTTAAATAACTTGAGAAATCCTCACTTTCCTTTAAAAACTCTAAGTGTTGCAAAGCCAGAGTTGTTACGTAACTCATATAAAAGCTCCAAAGCAATTATTCCAAACATGCTCTGATTTGGTTCAAAGTTCTCAACGGTCTCACTGCTTATGTGAGATGAGCAGTGTCACCACTGGCCCTCTGTTGTGGGCTAGCAACACAGAGGCAAACCACTGTGTGCTCACCTTGTTGAGACTGAGGTGCAGGACTGTGCAACTGAAACCCTTAAAGAGACTCTGTGGAATTCCCTAAAGTGCTTTGGGGGTGGCTGAGACAACATGGGTAACCCCTGCAGTTCATCATAGGCTAGAAGAATTGGGGAGCAGTGGGGTGGGCCACCCTTCCCAACTTCACACTGGCCTCTCCACAGCCCATTCCAGCAATGCCTCAAAATGTCCCTACTTTTATAAACTCTTTCATGGTGGGCCCAGATAGGAGTGGTTTCTGCTTCCTTTGAATTTTGATAACCCTTTATTTCACCTTTTTCGGGACATACACTGTGTTGCCCACTAGACTTTCCCACAACAGTGAAATCAACTAAATGACTGGGCTGTAATTTGAATAAAGGATCCACAGCTGCCTCAACTTTGTATCCTTCACAATGCCTATTATGGTGCTAGGCATAGCAGGTCTTCAATTAATACTGAATACAAAAGCAGACTAAACTGGGAGCATGAGCCATTGGATGATGTGCTTGGAATGGCACTCCATCTTGTAAGAGATGCTCTTATCAGCTGATAAGACTTCCTTTAACATTCTGCAGTGCATTTGGTATAATGTTTTTTAATTTTAGTATTAATTATGTTATTGAAAATATTTACAGTTTGGGGCAAGGAGCAGTGGTTCGCGCCTATAATCGCAGCACTTTGGGAGGCCAAGGCGGGCGAACCACCTGAGGACAAGAGTTTGAGACCAGCCTGGCCACCATGGTGAAACCCCGTCTCTACTAAAAATACAAAAATTAGCCAGGCAGAGGTTGCAGTAAGCCGAGATCGTGCCACTGCACTCCAGCCTGGGTGACAGAGCAAGACTCTGTCTCAAAAAAAAAAAGAAAATAAAATATTTACAGTATAGAAATGGTCATATTTTATAAAACCTTAATAATGAAAAAAGGCAAAATTCTTTATTGACAAAGTAGTACCTGAAGTACCCACTGGCAGCATCATTCTACCCCTACACATCTGTACTTTATTCCCTTGTCTGTAGGTGGATCTCCCTGGATCTGTCAGAAACACCCCCAAACATTGCTTATTCCTGTTTGGCTCACTGTTGCACTTATTTCTTAGAAGATATTACTGAACCCTGTCTACTGACAAAAATTACCCTCTGTGATATGGGTAGTATGCATCATTTTTTTAAAAAGGAAATTTTGCTTTCCAATTTAACTCAGTACACACTGAGTTAAGTGTGTTCTGTCTTGTTTTAAGTAGTATTTTCTGAGATTAAATTCTAAATTCTCCAAGCATCAACAATTTCTCAGGACCAATGAGAAAACTGCCCAGATAGCCAAATGCCTGAAATGTTATCACTGACCATGAAGAAAGGTTCTTTATAACTACTGTACAAATCATTGCTCATTGGAGGAAAGATGTTACATATAATTCTAAGTACTGTTATACACAGAACATAAATTTATTAACAGGTGAAATTCAAGAATGAACTTTAGACTATTCTTGCCACTGGCCTAGTCTGCTAGGTATGGAAGACTATTTGGATGTTTGAGCATATTATGAATATTTCATTTACAGAATACGGGACAGCTTTCATTAGAATGAGAGAGAGAAAAATCTATAGAGAACAAAAGCTAAGAGTTTCAAGTTTTAGTGGCCATGTTTCCCATAGGGCTATTGTATAAAAAGAGTAATATTGTATTTTTTCCAATTCACAGATAGAAAAGAGTAAAATTTGGATTTAAGCCCAATAGCAATAATCTTGCATGGGTTTTAGAAAAATGATACATATTTTACTGTGCAATAATGAGGACCATTAGTTATTAGAACAAATTATTCTCTTTCAATTCAACAGCCTTATTCATTTGCTCCTTTAATAGACTATCCTCTCACCTTTTCACTAAAATGGTCTTTACATATGGAGCACCGGGCCATGCAACATGCCACCAGACAGACTTTAGGAGGTATCTTGATGGGGACAAAGAGCAAATTTCCAAAGTGAAGCCACAGGACAAACCAACACTTGATGCTTGCCTTTCAAGTAAAGTAGTATAAAGCAATAGAGAAAGAAAAAAGTAGTTGAAAAATATAGTTGCTCTCCACAAGAGTCTTAAAAAATCATGAACTTAATAATTTTCCTAAATGAAATTATGCCATTATTCCTGATTTCTTTGTACTAACTAAAAGGACAAAGTATCAAACTTCACTGAAGTTTCAATACTGTAATGCATTTCATTAATCAAAGATAAAAACTACATTAAAAGCAAGAGAATTATTTTATGTCTGTGATTAGGCAGTTGGCGGGCTTATATTTTATGTATACATTTGTACACTTCAACTTATTTAACAGTATCAGTTCACTAGCTGCAGTTTTTTTATATAAAGAAAACAGATTTAGAATTTTAAAAACAAATTACAGTAATTTTATGCCTACAGCTTGCACCTCTTAGAAACCATGTACCCCCTAACACTTCTCTTACTTTGCCACTACTTCGCCATCTCCCTCCCTCCTCCTAAAACCACAGGCTACAGTAGAACTGATAACAGGGGCCTTGAAGCCCCTAGTGAATAGCCACTCTAATTTTTCACTTGGAGTGGAGGAATAAAGGGTGCAGATAAGAAATTCAGCTCCTGAATAGAGCAGGAGGCAAATGCCTACAGAGATCTGCCTGGTGAGCTTCAATGTTTTCTACAGATCTTCATGATGAACGGGGACTTCTGGGCCTATACTTCATGAATGCTGAAACTCCTATGTGGAAAGGGGCAGAAGGAAAGAACTACAAGGTTTGTTACTAATACAGATGGCTATGCATATACTGCTGGTACGGGCACAGCGTAGAATGCCAGAGGACGAGCAGGAGAGGAGGAGGACTACACAGTGATGACAACTTCACACATCCTTGATATAAAAACCACTGTCAAGTGGCAGAAGAAAAAAAAAATGAGAAAAAGCAGCCAAAAGTGAGGAGCAGTGGCAGATCCCCCAAGGCCAAGGACACATTGCCACTTCCCATCAGCTTGACTTGGCTACATGGCACCAAGAAGGGACTGCCCGGAAGAGTGTCCACACAGCCACAGCTGCACCTAGGGAATTTTCAGGTTATGGGGCAGGAGTGATGGGTACATGGTGGGACCATGTGCAAGTCTGGAGGTTTCTCTGTGTAGACTGAGATTGGTCAACAAGATGTAACATGAAACTTCTGAAGATGGGACCCACTCATCTACTACTGGCTTTGAAAATAATTTGTGAAAACTGAATTTATAAGGCAGCCTATGACCATACAGCAGCTGCAGTTATAATAAAGTATCTTTCAAGTCAAAATCTGCCACTGTTCAATTTATTTTAAAAAATTATCTTAACTATGACTTCTGGTTTACAAAATCAGTCTGGTCCCCTCTCAGTGTGACTGGCCTTTACACATCTAGGCAGGCATCCAGCCAATCCATCCACACAGGCTCCATCACCCTTTACCGCTCAGCTCTTCTGCTGACATACAAGGCTCCGCACATCCTTCTCTTAAATGTCATTCATGAGACAAGGCTTGTTCCATCTATCTCCTCTCAGTGCTGGGTCACCGAAAAATTCAAAACCAAAGAAGAAAGGGGCAACAGTTTTACACCAGATTGCTTTTTGTTTTGTTTTGTTTTGTTTTTGAGATGGAGTCTCGCTCTGTCCCCCAGACTGGAGTGCAGAGGCGCAATCTCAGCTCGCTGCAACCTCTGCCTCCCAGATTTAAGCGATTCTCCTGCCTCAGACTCCTGAGTAGCTGGGATTACAGGTGCGTACCACTATGCCTGGCTAATTTTTGTATTTTTCTTTTTTAGTAGAGACGGAGTTTCAACATGTTGGTCAGGCTGGTCTCGAACTCCTGACCTCGTGATCCACCCGCTTGGGCCTCCCAAAGTGCTGGGATTACAGGCGTGAGCCACCACACCTGACCTATAACAGGTTTTTTTTTAACTCAGAGGTTTTCAGTGGAGAGTATGGGGTGTACAGTTGGAAATGGAGGGAGCAAGAAAAACATGAAGCTCCCCGTGTTTGCACATCCATGCTACCCCACTCCTGGTTGAAAACATCTTTCATAGCCTTTCAGAGCTAAGAACAGGCAATCAAGGTTAGCACAGTGGTTAGGATCAGAACCTTTGAAATCACAGCCTGCTATCTACTACCTATGTGCCAAGACCAAGATCATTACCTCTCTACACCTAGCTTCTTCCTCTGAAAAATGGAGCTAATACAACATACCTTTGTGAGGTTGTCACAAGGACTGAACGAGATAACAAATGCAAAGTACTTATCACTGTAACCAACAGAGTAAACACTCAATGTATAGTAGAGAAAAAAAAATGAAGCTAAAAAATACCTTGCTTTTACAGTCCTCTCTTCCCAGCTGAGGATTTATAAACATCATTAAATAGAACTCATCTTGCAGAATACATTATATGATTATTTTGGTGGTAGAATTTTATCTTCCTAATAATATTTGCTTAGGCAAATGTTAAAAATGAGCTTCCATTTCCAGAATAAACACTGATCAGGTAGTGACGATGGGGGTAGCAGCGAGGAGCTCAGAAACATACTCAACACGGGCAGGACGGAAAATATGTGACTTGATAATTCATCCATGGAAAACCCAATCTCATTCTACAAACGCAGTTGAGCACTAAGTATAGCAAATCCTACAGACTTAAGGAGTAGGAACACATTTCTACTGAAGCCTAAAAGAAGGGTGGGAGGTGGCTACCACTCACAGAGCATTTCCTTTGCCCCAGGCCTTGAGCGTAACATCTCACACACATCATCTTCTTTCTCCCTCAAGGTAACTCTACTCTATGACTCAAGGAGCTAAGGTGTAGACCAAGATTTAGAAGCTTGTCAATATCAGAACCAGCATTGAAACCCAGGTCACTATGCTGCCAAAGCCCATAGCTAAAGCTAGGTGTTTTAGTAAAAAGAGGGGGAGAATTTTCCATGAAGCAGGAACAGAATGGGCAGTGCTATATTTGGGAGACACTGCATAGACTGAGTAAGACTGGATACGTAGGTGGGAGCCAGAAAGTTGGTCTGTAATTGCCAAAATTAGAGTCTGTGAGATGCCAGTGGCACCTGGGCTTGACTTATAAACAGTGAAGAGCCATCTCCAGGACATTAGGCAGTACTCTGAAAACACTCATCTTTGCTTACCACAGGAGAGAGAGGAAAGACTTTTTTTTTTTTTTTTGAGACGGAGTTTCGCTCTTGTTACCCAGGCTGGAGTGTAATGGCACGATCTCAGCTCACCACAACCTCCGCCTCCTGGGTTCAAGCAATTCTCCTGCCTCAGCCTCCTGAGCAGCTGGGACTACAGGTATGCGCCACCATGCCCAGCTAATTTTTCTATTTTTAGTAGAGACAGGGTTTCACTATGTTGACCAGGATGGTCTCGATCTCTTGACCTCGTGATCTACCTGCCTCGGCCTCCCAAAGCACTGGGATTACAGGCGTGAGCCACCGCGCCCGGTCAGGAAAGGCCTTAAAAGCAATATAACTCTTTATATATTGGTAACCTAAAAATGAAATCAGGGCTGGTTATGAAATAGATTTCTAAACAAAAGATGACAATAGTAATGATGTCACAGCAATGGAAACAGTCTGGTGACACAGCAAAAAGTCAAAAGAAATACTGAGGTCTCAGGGTTGGCTGGCACCTCCTGCGATGATGAGAACTTAGAAATCAGCCAATTCCTAGAGGATAACAGTGGGTCCAGTTTTAGAAGAACTTAGAGAGTAGGATACTCACGATGAATTGAATATGAAAAATTATTAAAATTTTATGTTAAAAAGCCATATTTTCTCACTTGACATGAAAATACCTTCAGCAACAGAGACGAGATGAACCAATAAGCAAGATACCATCAATTTCCGTATTAATGGAGATATACTAATTAAACCTATAACAATATAAACTCCATGACTGTAAAGGCACCTGAAATCTTCACCCTTTCTTTTGCCTTCCCTCTCTTCCCTCAGTATTCAGTGAGTGCCAACTATGGAGCAAGCATGTGGTTACAGTCCCAAGTATGTGGAGCTCATAGTCTATGAGTGGAGACAGTACCAAACAACCACAAAAATACGTTCCAAACTATAAACAAAGAATTGCCAGACACAATACCATGCCCATAAACGGAGATCCCAAGAGAGAAGGAAGACTGTATGTGCCGCTGTTACCACGTGAGGCTGTGTGTGAGCTTGGGACACTTACCTAACCATGTTGCAATGAGGACAGCATCAATTCCGTCTATTGGTTCACAGATCCGAGCCACGACTGGGTGGATCTGCTGGGCCAGGTAGTACTGGGTGTCAACAGTTAAATTATCCTGTTTCTGCAGCTGCTCAGGCGCATAGGCCCTCTGACTTGCAGTGAGGTTTGATCCATCCTAAAAGAAGATATGATAAAAAGACACATGTAAAAAGAAGACACAGGTAAAGCTGTATGCAACTTAATCACAGACCCTTGCTTGGTCAAACAGAGAGGCAACAATTTGAGTCAGGAGAATCGCTTGAACCCAGGAGGCGGTTAATTTAATGTGATCCCTTCAGGCAAGAATTCTAGTCAAAGTATCTCAAAGATCTGGGAGTAATGTTTTCTATGAGAGCCATATATCACTGAGAAGCAAAGAAACAAGGGGAAAAATGTGGGGAAATGAAATTTATAGAGTAGTAATTTATATGCAAGATATAATAAGTAGAAGTAAAAATAATGTAGTGTCCTGGTAGAGTGGCTGGGCTCTAAAAGCCAAATATCTGGCCACTGGAATGAAGGGCATGTCATTTTGTACCATTTACCTGATTCCTCCTAAAGAAAAGGAAGATGGGTCAGAAAGCCTCTTTTCAAGGGTTTTCTCTTTTACGCTATAAAAATAAAAGCTGTGAAATTATATATAATTGGCCCATATCCAGCCTTGTGAATGATGTCACTATCATCTGTGAACTAAAAAGTTATCTCTACTGGATCAACATCCAACAACTCACTCACTCTTCTGCTCATCTGAAACAGAATTTAATATTCAAACTAGTAAATTATAACTATTCACAGTGCTCAGCTGCTCAGCAGAATTGATTATAATGTGAATCCTATTCTTTCATTCCTGCTACAATCAGTCCCTTTCCAGCTCAGCACCCAGCCTAAGGCAGAGGCAACCTTCCACACACCACTGTCTTTACCAGAGTCCAGTGGCAGGGGCTCTTTTTCTGGCTTGTCTCCTAATGGAAACAACCTGTGCCTGTTTATAAACTAGATTCTACCTGTTCTAAGACAAAATGAAATACCTAAGAAAGCAGCAAACTCAGATTAAAAGACTTGCTTCTTCTTATTTGTCAGGAGTTTACAACATAGTAAAAGGAATTAGGCATAATTAATCAAGTTTAATTGTTGCTCTTTTAGAAGCCTGAATTGTTACGATGATAATAAGGTGACAACTGATGATAAAAACCATGAGAAAAAAATCCTTGGGCAGTGTCTTTTCACACAACTCAATTGTATTTAGACTGCCTTAATAAAATCTGACCAATTTACAGAATTATAAAAAATGGATCTACCCTTAAGATTACAGCAATGTTGAGTTTAATAATTTTTAATGGTGAATTAAAATTCAATTTGTAGATGTAAAATATTTTTTGAAAGGCACTTGAGTTACTTTCAAATATATAATTAGAAGTTCTCATAGTAAGACATGGTTTTCAAAAAAGCAGCTGAAAATTTCTGAACATGCTTTCAGTTTAAAATGTCTTTATTTTAAATATTCACACAAAAGACGAGTTTTAACAAAAAGTGGCACAAACGTTATTTCTTAAGAGTATTTTAAAAATTTAAGCTTGAACATGGCTGAATTCAAAAGACTTGGTTAGATGACAGGTTTTGCTATGTTTTATTGGAAAAACAATTAGGCTATGATCTAAGATACATCCTTCCGCTGGACACCGTGGCTCATGTCTGTAATCCCAGTACTTGGAGAGGCTGAGGCAGAAGGATCGCTTGAACCCAGGAGTTCAAGACTAGCTTGGGTAACATACTGAGACCCCCATCTCTTAAAAAAAAAGTTAGCTGGGCGTGGAGGTGTGCATCTGTGGTCCTAGCTACTCAGGAGGCTAGGGCGGGAGAATTGCTTGAGCCTAGAATATAGAAGCTGCATTGAGCTGTGGTCATGCCACTGCACTCTGGCCTGAGTGACAGAGCAAAACCCTGTCTCAAAATTAAAAAATAATAACCTTCAAAGACTTCATTCTAAAAGCTGAGCAGGCCCCATGGTATATACAAGAATACGTGGCATACACTTTTAAGAACAGATTAAGAAGCAATGCTGGTCTTCTTCAAGTGCCCATGTAGTAATTTGTGAACTTCACAAAGTGCATACTTCAGTGGGAAAACCAGGTGCAGTCGATTCATACAAGACTACGTAGTCATCGTTAGTAGGAAACTAATGGGAAAAAATTTTAAACTGGAGACAAGTGGGCCCCTTAAAACAATTATGTTAAAGTCTTGTCTTATGGAAATTAAGTCTAATGAAAGTTAAATAGTTAAGGATTTAAAACTTAGCCAACAAATGGAAATTGATTTACGATCTGAGCAAATAATTCACATAGGTTTAACACGATAACAACCTACAATACAAATTAGATACCAAAAACATCACTCTCTGAACTTATCTGAATTTGTAATCTGAATAGGGTACTATTTCCTAAATGTAAATTTTAAACAAAACAAAACCTGTTTAGGATATAGGCTATTCTTGAAGGACACCCTTGCTTAAGGCAGCAAACAGTCCTCTTAAAAATCTGTCATAATGGGTCAGGCACAGTGGCTCATGCCTGTAATCCCAGCCCCAGCACTTTGGGAGACCCAGGCGGGAGGATCAACTGAGGTCAGGAGTTTCAGACACGGTGAAACCCCATTTCTACTAAAAATACAAAAATATCAGCCAAGTATGTTGGCGCATGCCTGTAATCCCAGCTACCTGGGAGGCTGAGGCAGGAGAATCACTTGAACCCAGGAGGCGGAGGTTGTAGTGAGCTGAGATGGCACCACTGCACTCCAACCTGGGCAACAGAGCAAGATTCTATCTCAAAAAAAAAAAGTGTCATGATTCATTTTCAAAAGCATATTCTATGGTTGTGTTATGAAACAGAATAATCTGAGTGCTTAAAAGCAAAAAAGGTAGGTAGATTTGGCTAGCAAACAGGTTGAAAGGGGGCATGTCCCATGGGTAGGGTACAAAGGCAAATGAAAGTCCTATAGGTTTTCTTGGAATATGTTAAGGAGAATAAGTTAATAAAAACAAGAATGAATCATACTTTTATAAAGCAAATAAGACCCAAACCAGTGGATGGAAAATGCTAAAAATACGTAAAATTGGATGTACTGTACTACATTAGCAATAGCATTTTGAGCCTATGTATATCAATAAGACCTGAGAAAAAGAAACCTTAAGACCTAACATTCAGACATCGACGAACAGAAAACTGACTTTTCAATACAATGCTCATCCTATTTTATAAGTTACCATACATCTTCATTACAGGTTTAGCCAAAACATAATTGTTGCTTGATTTCATTATTAGATGCTATTTCACTGAACCTATATAATTTTTCAAAGTTGTATGCTGCCATCTGTTCTTGTCATTACCAATCTAAGAGCTTTTCCATGTATGTGAAGATGTAAGTGGAAAAAAAAAAACCTAGCCTATTTACCAAAATCTTTATTTGCATAATATGAAAATTGTTTTTTTGAGATGAGACTTGTCAGAGGCAATATGCAAAGCACATTAAGGACTTGAGCGAGTCAGACATTTATGGAAACATTTTCCTGCAGGAATTGGCTTTCTGTAACAGTTCTTAATCAAGGGTAACCCTAGGGGGGAGACAGAGTCAAGTGCTGATTCCTGTCCATGTACTTAAATCATTTGTTATGTACATCATCCACAGCATATAGCAGATATCAGCAGACTACTTTTAAATTTTCAAAAGACTCTGATTTAAAAACATACTGATTGTGGTCTGACAAATATCAATCATATTGCAACTAATTTTTAGATTTACGTAAAAATTTTTTTTACTCTAACAACATAATGCAATAACAATTAGGATAAAATTCTTTAGTTTTTTTAAAAAGTCTTATTCAGATAAATTATACCTTGTGTTAAGTAGTCTATACCACAGTAATTTGAAAGAATTTGTATAAATGCTATGACCCTGAGTTATTTTTACAGAGAGAAGGGATGAGACCTCTCCTTTGTTAAAATTGGAGTTAAGGGCTTCGAAAATCAAAAAACTGCTCTTCTCTCTTACTCTCTCTCCTCACCCATTATAGCCATGCTATTATCAAAAGAACTAGTAGTAGTAGTTTAAAACTGTGTTCCAGAAGGCCTAGAGGTGCCTTGTGAAACAGGGAGAAGGGTAAGGAGGTGGACCCTCTCTGCTAGAAGGAAGGAAAAAAAAAAAAAAAAAACAAAACTGGTTGAACTGTGTGTTTCCCTCATAGGGTATGTTTATAGAATCTCTCAACTTCTCCATATAATCATGTACTCCATATTTTTTCACATAATTATTTGGACATTTGCTAGGAAAATGACATTTATTCTTTTATTAGTCCACTGATATTTATAATGGGAACTGTTGCAAAAGGAATGATAAAGGAGGACTACTGCTGAACATGTGATGAAACGTACATTTGCATTAAAGTTAATTTAGGGTGAAAAGAGGAGCTACTGTTATAAACTTGTCATAAATGTTTTATGAAAGTCCTAATGACATATGCCACACCTCTAACTAATGTTTTTTAAATGCTATAAAACTAACCAGACTTCACAAAGTTAATTATTGGGAAGAATACTAAATAAGACACTGGCAATCTGGATTTTACTTCAAGTTCTTAAGAGGTATTAAGAGTCTTATGAATGTCAATAGTTTACCTGACAGATGACATATGACACAGTATCTCCAGCTTTCACCTTTCTGCCTCCTTGAGAATTTATCCAGAGGGCAACATGTACATGAGGTAGGCTTTTTTTATCAGGGTAATCCTGGGGATCCTTTGTCAATGCCTAAAAAAGGGAACAAAAAAGTCCAAAGCCTTAAAATAAAACCCTTCTCACACAGATATACACTAAAAACATCTTTGCTAGAATCATACTAGCCACATAAATACAAAAAAATGACAGAACCTGTATGTAGAAAATACTGCTACAGAATCTTTAAACATCCCATCTTCAAGGATCCTCTCTCCTTTGCTCAAAAACTAAGATAACCAGATGCAACCCCAACAAAAAAGAAATGTAAGTTAACGGGCCATGTCACATGATACTTGGATATAGAAAGTTAAGACTATAAATTCAGTGTTATATGCAGTCTTAATGTTTGGAATTCTCTGAGTTAACTGATTAGTTGGGACTGATGAATAACGGCTACTCTGACTTAATGATTGTTTCTCAAAGGCTCCTCTGGCCTAAATAAATCCCAAAGGCACTAGAAATCACTGAATTTACTCATGTTGTCAATTAACTTCTACAAAGGTAGAACGGGTTTGTAACAGAAAGTAAGTACCACGAGAACAGGAACAATGTCAGCCTTGCTCACAACTGTATGCACAGTGTTCCTAACGATGCTTGATGTACAGTAGCAGCCAAATATTTGCTGAATAAATTATTTCACTCCATCTGTAATAATTCACAGAATAATCTGTTCAAGTATTATAAAGTACCACAGGATGAAGAAGATACAGTCATCTGCTTTTAGTGGAAGACTCTACCCTCCACCTCCCCTCCAAAAAAAAAAAAAAAAAAAAAAAAACCTCTAAAATAAGCTATATGTGCCATAAAGGAGATGTGAATGAAGTGTGAAGAGAACTTAGAAAGGTAAGAATGATTTCCACCTGAGAGCAGAAATCATGAAAGAAAAAAACTTAAGCTGGCACTAGAAGGAAAAACAATATTTTAAGAAAAGGTAACAGGGACAAGAATATTCCAGGCAGAGAAACAAACAAAAAGGCAAAGGGTGAGAAAAAAATACATTCTATTACAATGGAACTCAATATGCATAAAGAAAAGGAGAGGAATACCTAACCCTGGAAGGGGTGGGTTTCAAAAGACGAGAGAAAGAATGGGGATCAAGGTACTGCTTGAGGAGCTCACCTGTTCTCAAAGTGTGGACTGCAGAGCCCTGGGGGTTCCTGATATCCTTCCATGGGGTCCTAAAATCAAAACTATTTTCATAACAATACTATCTGTACTCATGATACGGGAGCAACTGTGGGCAAAATTGCTGGTGCCTTATAAATATGAATCAGGACGGTAACACCAAACTGTACTGAGTCACTGTATTCTTCACCACCATGCACAGTTAAAAATATACTTTCACTTAAGAATGTCCTTGACAAAGTAGTAAGAATAATTTTTAAAGCTCTCAATAGCAAAGACTTGGAACCAAATTAAATGCCCATCAATAATAGACTGGATAAAGAAAATGTAGCACATATACACCATGGAATACTAAGCAGCCATAAAAAGGAGTGAGTTCACGTCCTTTGAAGGGACATGGATGAAGCTGGACATCCTCAGCAAACTAACACAGGAACAGAAAACCAAACACCACATGTTCCACTCATAAGTGGGAGTTGACAATGAAAACACATGGACACAGGGAGGGAAACATCACACACTGGGGCCTGTTGAGGGGTGGAAGGAAAGGGGAGGGAGAGCATTAGGACAAACACCTAATGTATACAGGGCTTAAAACCTAGATGATGGGTTGATAGGTGCAGCAAACCACCACAGAACATGTATACCTATGTAACAAACTTGCACATTCAACACATGTATCCCATAACTTAAAGTAAAAGAAAAAAGAAAAAAAAAAAAAGCTCTCAACCCTTTAGTACAAGTCTGCTATTTGTGTGATAAAACAGAAAGTACACCTAAGGCATATCTGAAAAACAAAGGTGGCTTAAGGAAAAACCTTTGTGCAACTGTTTGAGTTGCAAGCTAAACTAGCTGTCTTTTTCACAGAATATAACTTTTACTTGGAAGAATTATGGGCAAACTACCGTTATTCAGACTTGGGTATCTGGCAGACAATATCTCAAAAAAGAAGTGAGCCTGCCACTTCAAGGCAAAAAAAACCTGTCAATGATAAAATTCAAGCTTTCAAGCGCAAATTAGAATTTTAGGAAATTTGTTTCTACTTCTGTGAGCCTGACAGCTTCCCAATGCTTAAAGATTTTTCTGATATAAGTAGGAATATTTTTAAATGTAATTTTTGATAATGTACATTGAATGTGTCTATTTTGGAGGATCTGTATAATTCAGGGAAGCACCATTTAACAAATGGTCAATTCATGCCACAAATGGGTAAAATATTCTTTCAAAGTACAACACAGACCAACAGATTTTAATATGAGAGCACAGAAAGTTCATAGATATGGTTTCAGATTCCACATTATAAACAAACTTTAAGAAAATACCATCTGCAGAGTTCTGGTGTAGGCTCAAAGAAGAACACCTACAACTATGAGAAAAAATTACTAAAATACTTCTTCTTTTTCTAACAACATGTTTGGGTTAAACTGAATTTCTTCCTATACTTCATTCAAAACCACTTATTACAATTCATTGTATGCAGAAGCAGAAATGAAAACCCAGATGTCTTCTACCGAGCTAGACATTAAAGAGACGTGCAAAACTGTAAAATGATAACCACTCCTCATGCTAAATTTTTCGTTTTAAAATATATATTTTTCATAGAAAGAAATACTATTTTTTTATGATTATATAAAGAGTTTATTGCTATTTTTTAAATAAATTAACAAATGTTTTTACGTGTCGAACATACTAAATATCAAGATAAACTACATCAACAAGAGCTCTTGGGGTCTTCAATTATTTTAAGAACATAAAGGTGTCCTAAGACCAAGAAATCTGAGAACTGATAGAGAAGAATAAAGCAGGTCCTCAAACATGGCTGCACATTCTCAAGTTATGTTAACTTACTAAATTCTATACTCATTGTAGGAAAGTACCTAGGAAACTCTCCAAGTATTTGAATCTCCTCAAACTTGGAATATGTGAAGTTTTGATTGACTTGGACAAGCAATACAGTATAGAAATCTTAACTGATTTAACGGCACTTAAGGAATCTGTTATATTCTTCAATGGATTATTCTTCAGTGCAATGTTAAGAAATTCTAAATTTCAGCTGACATACTTTCCAATTATTAGATGGAGGCTATTTGGGGACTTTACAAGCTAGTTTTAGAAGGCTTCATTTAAAAAAAAAAAAAAAATGCTTCCTGGTGGTTTAGGCTCAAGTTAGCCAGAGCTATAAAAATCAGCTGTGAAGTATTTTGTGTTACTTTGTGAAATATATTTAAGCTAAGATTGCAGTAGTTCAGCAAAATCACACATGCTGTTTTTCATTTGTTTTTGGCAACAAGGGCTAAAATCTCTAAAGGTAAATCCCATCACTTCATGCATGTCTCCACCCTAATCTAACCTGTCATTTTCAAGTCCTACCAGCACCACCTAACAAAAAAAAAAATCAAACACAACAAGTGAAAAAAAAAAAAATCTCGTCATGAGACCATGCATAACCAGTCACATACATAGACTCTGCTAGTCCACTCTCTTTTGGAAGCAGTAAAGTGTAGAAACTGAACTGCTCACAAGTTTTAAATAGTGCAAGTGTTTAGACAAATGTTAAAGATTATCAGGATACATCACCTTTAACACATGAATAGCTTACTGTAAATAGATACAGAACTATAACTATAATAAAGATGGCCCTTTCATAAGAATTTACTGTACTTACATCACACTGCAGAAATTCTTCTCTACTAAATAAAAGAAAGAATACAGAACAGTTACCGACAACCAGCTCAGTCGGGAGACCCCCACCCAGGTGGGCTGAAGGTATTGAGAGGCAGATACCCAGATAAAACAACAGAGTGGATCTATCGGGGGACCAACAGCCTGAGAGCTGAGAGCTGAGAGGCTGACAGCATTTCCAGGCTGAAGGCCCTGAGCAGATTCTCATCCACATATTTATTTGCTCTTTGACAGTTAATTCTTATTAATACACAGGTGTTCTACATATACACTTAATTCAAGAATACACCAAGTAGGTACCAAGAATATACCAAGTATATTAGCCTACCACTAATTACAAACTAAAAGGTATCCTCCACAAAGGAGCCATGGTGGCAGGGTAAACTTAACGTTTCTCAACAGACCGTACGTGTTTTTTTTTTTTTTTTTTTTGAGACGGAGTCTCATTCTCTTGCCCAGGCTGGAGTACAGTGCCGCGATCTCTGCTCACTGCAACCTCCACCTCCCGGGTTCAAGCAGTTCTCCTGCCTCAGCCTCCTGAGTAGCTGGGATTACAGGCACACGCCACCATGCCCAGCTAATTTTTGCATTTTGTAGTAGAGACGGGGTTTCACTATGTTGGTCAGGCTGGTCTCGAACTCCTAACCTCATGATCTGCCCACCTTGGCCTCCCAAAGCACTGGGATTGCAGTTGTGAGCCACCGCACCCGGCCAAGAGTAAATACTTTTAATAGACCACTAGCATCTTGAAAATATGGACCATGCATTCCTTATTCAGCTTTATATCCCAGAATCAGCATTGTGTACATAAGAGGTACTCCATGTTTGCTTAATGGATGATTAAACAAGCAAATGAATTCAACGCTTACTGAACTATTTGCCACCAGCTATGCTAAGTGATATGGAGAATATAAAGGCAGTAAGTCACATTTTCACTTCTGCCACAGAAACCTCTATTCATATTAGACACTAAGTATTAATTACTATTGCTATTGGTAATAATAACATGTCACTATAAGTTGATAATTATTGAAGCTGAGTGATGGACACATAGGGATTCATGATACCATGCTCTCTACTTTTACATAACTCTAGAAATTTCAATAATAAAAACTTAAAAGAATGCAGACTATTCATCAGAACCCAGACACTGTCAGTATATCTGTGACTCTAAGTTTCTTTTTGCACACAAGTAATACTGTGTCATCATTCATATGAGGGGATAATAGTGTGGGCCCACTATCCTAAAGGAAATGTGCTCAGTGTTACTTTGCCAATTATGTAGTCATGCTGGGACTGAGACTCTCAAACTCGTCCCTGGAAGCCCTTGTAATAGAAACCCAAGTTTCTAGAAAGGTAGACAGGATCAGATACAACATGCAGAACTGATGCAAAAACTGGCCAAAAGAAGACTTAAGTCATAATCTTACTCATATAAATTTTTGAGAAAGAAAGAAAACAAAATCTTTAAAAGAAAACTACTTTCTAGATGACACAGTGATTCTATGCCAGTATGTGTACACTTCATCACTTAAAGTGGAGAGCCAGTGCCAAGAAACACTGTCCCCTTCTAATGTACAAACCAATGTCTTCTTTTGTGATATTAAGGATGTCATAGTCAAGATACAGGAAACAACTTACCTAAGAATAAACATAAATTGTAAGAAAACATTTCTAGGAATCAAAGAAATGAAAATTCAATGCAATCATGAAATACAGTTTCATATTCATGATGGTAGCAAAGTTTTATTTAAATATCATCACCACTACATGTAAAACTGTGGTGAAACTGGCATATTTTGCTGTTATCAATTGGTATCATCCTTTCACAAAGCAATTTGGAAAAAGCCATACAGATATTCACATCTTTGGATTCAAATATTTTCCTTCAAGGAACCTAAAGTAAAAAAAGTAATTCATCCAAATGCAAAAAGATAAATAAATAAAGATGTTCAATAGTAATTTATAATAGAAAATATTTAATAATCAACAAATTTAAATAAAGAAGTATCCATGAAACAGAAGATTCATATACTAATTCGATGATTTTTAAGGTAATCTAAAAATGTAGGAAAATGTTAAATGAAAATATATTTCTAAATAAGTTATTGTAATTCCTGCAATACAAAAATGTTTTCAAGAGTACAGAAATGTGCAAAAATGACAAGCATTACGTTAGCACAGAGTATTATGAATGAGTCTTCATTCTAAAACTTCCATTTTGTGTCAGCATCAGATTCTTTTTCATTAATTTTTGTATGCACTTTGACAACAAAATCTATCACAAAATGGATAGTGTGGTATTTGCAAAATTAGCTTCTGAATATATAAAGGTACTCCTTTTAAATAGGAAAAAAAACTAACCTAACATTTTGTTTATTACACAGCACTTTGGAAACCAAGATTCTGTTTTTCAAATTCAATACGAAAAAATATTTCCCTATTTTCAACTCTTAAGACTGTTTCTAAATAACTTTTGTCCCCAAAAGCCTTCCGATTACAGCACCTCTAAGGATCACCATCTGCAAAGTTAAACAAACACATGAATGCACACAGGCCCACAATAAGCCTACAGGCCTACATCCCAAACAACTATTACTTAGGGGATTGAAGAAAGTAGTGTTGTCCAGTCCCCAATAAGTCAACCATATCACTCCATAGGACCTCTGGAAATGAGTCTTCCAAGAATTAAAGTAAGGACTAGAGACAGAAGGTCTCTGGCAGACATGGCTGTACCTGCGGCTGGAAGAGGTATGCTAGTGCTCAATCTGTGAGATAGTTGTTAAGCAGCTTACATCACCAGCTAGAATTTATTTCAGTTGCAAGGATGAGGTGGTTCTTTAACTATCTGAAGGAGGAGAAAAACACACGACAGCAGCTGGGCTCAACAATAAATGCCACATTTACCTTGTTAATTTCAAACTGGCTCACTGGGACACTGCCATTTATCACATTCTCTCCAATTTCTATTAGCCTCTTCTGAATGTTTTCTACTATAGTGTCGCGGCTTTGATCAGAAAGAATCTGGCCAATCACAAAGCTGAAAAAAAAAGACAGCAGTTGATTTTTTAATATCATATTTCACTAGTAAAGAATAAGAAAGGAAGAGAAATGCCATTAGATTAACACGTGGCCAAGAGCTACAGTAAGAGCTAATATGAGGGTTAATGTCAAAAAGGGAGTTACTATTTGCTTTTTAACACCAACTCTACTGAAAGTTTGCCAGCCTTGTAATGTCAAGTTTGACCCTAAACATACAGATCATTTTTATGTGGCAGCTAATATTTTATATAAAATGTGATGAAGAAAAGTATGTGTTCCATTACATTTTTATGCAATTACAAAATGCACAGTTATATTCTACCCATAAGTTAAAATTTTAGAAGACAAATATTTCACTTTCCTCACAAAGAACCAAGACATTACCTTTGATATCTAGACATCATCTCCACCTGAGACGAACAACCATGAGCTAGGTGAGCAGAAATATGAAGCCCTTTACATAAATTTTTTTTAAAAAACAAAGATCTCAAACTTTTCTTTCTTCATCTTCATTTTATTGCTCAGTTATTTCCCTTATGCTATTCCTTAAAAACCAGACCCAAAGGAAAAAGTAAAAGGAAAGGAGTAAGAAAGCCAATATTTTATCCATTTCTGAGAAAATGCAGAGCGAGGGTTTGACAGCTGCATTATAATTTGTCAGAAAAAGAACCCTGACAAAAACATTTGTATAGCTTTAATTACTAATACATTTCTAACACAGAGAAATTTACTTCTATTATGATGAATCTTTTCTTATAAAACACAAAAGCTGAAGAGAACACGCTAATCCACAGTCTATACAAAGTACTTTTTTCTTTGGGTACATCTGGGGGCAATGAAGCATTTCAAACTACATTTCATAAAAGGCTCACAGTGACCTATACTCAGATGGTCAACTATGCTCAATCAAGAGTAGTTTTGCAGCAGCAATAACTGCTTAATCTCCCAACTTGACAGCAAGAAGAAGACGGGAAAACAAGTTTTTAAATGCTGATATTCAGAATATTTAAAATTGATCTGGAAACTTAGCTTTAAAGAAAAACCTTCTACTTTCAGAATTAGTCATGGTCACAAAATAGGAGTATATAAAAGATGGTACATAAAGCAGCTAAAAATTCATTTTTTTTTTTTCAGACGGAGTCTCGCTGCTTCACCCAGGCTGGAGTGTAATGGCCCGATCTTGGCTGACCGCAACCTCCACCTCCCAGATTCAAGTGATTCTCCTGCCTCAGCTGCCCCAGTAGCTGGGATTACAGGCATGTGTCACCACATCCAGCTAATTTCTGTATTATTAGTAGAGACAGCATTTCACCATGTTAGCCAGGCTGGTCGCAAACTCCTGACCTCAAGTGATCCGCCTGCTTCGGCCTCTCAAACTGCTGGGATTACAGGCATGAGCCACCACCACGCCCAGTCTAAAAATTCATTTTTAAATGAGTGCTTTATACATTAATATGATCCTTTAAAAAGCAGGTCTTATTATCACATTTTTCAGTCTCAGGTGCAAAGCTAGGTCAGTCATGACATTTACTACTTCTGAGGTAAACACAGGATTTGAGAACTAGCCCTTAAATTAACCTGGTATTAGTAAGAATCTTTTATATACAAATCATATGGGTGGGAACAAAGTCTCACTCCATGGCCCACTTTGAATCCCAGAACATTTTAAGCCATAAAATGAGAAAATCTTAACAATTATGTTCCTAAAGAAGATCTAGGAAGATTCAGGAGCACAAAAAAAGGCACTTTCTAATAGCAACATTAAAGTAAAACAAACCAACATCAACAAAAACCAACTCTGTAAGGATCTGAAGTGTGAAGGTTTACCCTTACCAAGAGTTAAAAACTCATGAGATGGATCTTATAGCAAGCGTTTCTTACTGAGCAAATTTGGCTTTTTCTAAGTTTTAATCTACTTATAAAATTCCATTCCAAATAAGAATTATCAATAATTCTTAGTAAGGTTGATAATAATAAAAATAACAAAGAAGTTGTGTTCTTGTGCTTGGCAGATTCATAAGCATTCTCTACATCATTCACACCTGAATTTTTACAAGACAAACAAGAACAGCAAAACTGAAAACTGAACTCACGTTCCAGTGTCTTTAGCAAGATCACACCAATCTCTTCTAACTATATCTAATCCTTTGAGCTCCTGTTTGGTGACATAATTCCCATCCGACGTTGGCTCAACAACCAGAGCAGCATATTTTTTTTTTTTCAGCAATAGCAGAGACTTGAAAATCCCATCAATGTCTATTTCAAGCAGTTTATACAACTTATTCACTTCACTTTTTACCTGTGAAAATTTCAAACATTAATATTAGCTTCTCAAACATCTAACAAGGAGAAGATAAACATGGTACAAATTCCCAAGAGTTAATCTAAACAGAACATGATGTCATACAATATTGGAATTTTACTCGGCTTATGTATAACATATTACATTGGGTATAAAGCAAAGACATTGAAAACTGCAGGAACAAAAATAGATTTAAAAAAAGAGAGAGACAATAACATATCATCCCATGCAACTAAAGGACAGAACTGCCTGGATCAGCCACAGGTAACATGAAAATTATGGAACAGTCCTTGTTGAACGTAAAGACTTAATACATATGTACAGTACTTGCCTTTGAACTATTCAGTTAGCAAATATAGTCTAACAAGTAAATATGTGGCCAGAAATAAAGAAGTAAAAATTTGATTATAAAAATAATGTCTAAGACCTCCGTTAACACCTTGACTACAGGCAAACAACTACATGCTGAACAAATAAATAAAGAGTCCCCTGCAGACCATCGCCTCCAGGGAAAATATACAACTTTTCAAGGCCCAGTATGAGTACAATATGCCAGGCTTGCTGTCAAGTAAAGACTACTATTCAAATTCCACATATTCCATAGAAAGTTGTTAATTTCTAAGATGATATCTCTGTTTTAGTTCATTGGGACAATTCCTTAAAATAGCAAGTGTTTCTAAAACACTGTGAATTGCTATTGTGAATTGCTACTAAGAGGCTATAAATGATTATTTTAAAATGCCCCCTTGTCTTTCAAATATATTTTAAGTACTCCTGTAAAAATTACAGTTGTGAGTGTATATGGATGTATGTAGGTATTTATGTATAAAATGCATCTGAATCCTACCAGACATATGTAGGAAGTACTAATGTGAATACATCTTAAACATATGTAACACTTAGACTGTTTTCAAAGGAAAAACGTATCTATCATTTAAAGAAAAAAATTACCTTTGAATTTCACCCTCAAAACAAACAGCTGGAATAGAAATTTAAAAGAAGAGGGTTGGGCGTGGTGGCTCATGCCTATAATCCCAGAAATTTGGGAGGCCAAGGCAGGAGGATTACTTGAGCCTAGGAGTTCAAAACCAGCCTGGGCAACATGGTGAGAACATATTTCTGCAAAAAAAAAATTTTTTTAATTAGCTGGGTATGGTGGCGAGTGCCTGTGGTCCCAGCTACTTGGGAGGCTGAGGCAGGAGGATCACTTGAGCCCAGGAGGTCAAGGCTACAGTTAGCCCTAATCACACCACTGCACTCCAGCCTGGGCAACAGAGTGGGATCCTATCTCAGAAAAATAAAGAAAGAAAGAAAGAAAAATAAAAGAGACTGAAGAATTGAGAGACACCAAGTTTATTATTTTCAGAAGCATATACATGCACATATTCATGAACTTATTGTGTTCCATGTTAAAAACAGAATTCACAGAAGTAGGTAGCAGAAAATTCATAAAATTATCTCACCTTGTTTCCCAACTTAAATACTTCTTCCAGATTGGTGCTGTTGGTGTTTATCATAATTGAATCTGTATCTCCATAAATAACTTCAAGATTCATCTAATGAAAAGCAAAAATTATAAAAATTAACAAGAAAAACACAGTGACCATTACATACAATGAAACTAAAGATTTTCCATACTACAGAAATTACAGGCTCCAGACTTTTCAAACGTTTTTGTTAATTATTATTCATATTGTCAGGGTACACAATTGAAGATTAAGCCCCTCCAAACCAGAAAGGCAAGCACCCTGACATCAAGAATATCTCTCAAATTTTCTTAAAACAGAGAGTAGAGTGGAAGGGGAATTGTGTCTAGTTTCAACTGAAACAAAATACCAAATTAAATAATGAGAAAAAGGAGAATAAAAGACGAGAATACGGGGGTCTATATTTATCCACTGTACCACATGCTTAGTGGTCATGGCAATTCAAGAAGCGGAAACATAATGGATTCTATAAATTCAGAGGCACAAATCCATATTAAATTCTTAATACAGTTGCAAACAGTATTTAGTAGAATATGAAGAGTGCCAAAAAAAGTCAATCATAACAAACAACACTAGAGCACATACAGTATAAAGGCCTGGAAATTAATTAGCACTGTTACTAATTTGCTTGAAACACTCACATATAGGCTTCAAGCAGGGGCTAGATCATATCAGTGTTGGTAAAAGAAAAAAGCTGTAATCCATTAGGAGGGATTATAAATGTAAACTAGGCAACCTAAGAAGCAATTTCCACTCTGTTTGGGTTACAATTTTCCTTGACTACAAAAACATTGCCAGTTACGATATTTAAGAGTTTTATACAATGAAAATGCTCAACATTACCTTTTGTACCATCTCTTTTGTATGCATCAAAATCTAAATGAAACAAAAGTCAAGATTAATACATCACACAATTATAAAGACATAAATAGAAGCACATAGAGATAGGTAACACTCAATGATTTGCTATTTCCATGTTTTTCTAAAGCTCTTGAAGGTTTTCTAATGACAGCGCTTAAAAAAGTAACATCAATATAATCTAAAAATAAGTTTGCCTCTATGCTGATTCTTAGCGAGAGATATGGATGCATATATACAAACATATATCTTTAATAAACACATAATAAAATATCTCTATAACATGGCAAAAAAGCAAACTATTCTCATTACTAATACTTAAATAGAACTGCGTACCTAAAAAAAGCTTAACAAAGCATTTCAAATCTGGCAATTCTTACTCATGGTATTCAGGATCTTAAAAAGTTAAAAAAAAAAAAAAAGCACATTTAAAATTCTTCTCTAGACTAAATTCATTGAAGACAGAGAGTAGACAGATCTTCACTATATTGCCTGGAGCTACCACAGTACCCAGTAAAAAGGTGGGGCTCAAGAAACATTCAGTGAATGAAGACAAACATGGATAATATCTGTAGATGGGTCTGTCCCCAGGCCCACATAGCTACAGATCAGAGATATTCAGGTTACAGCGTGGATAGAAATAAAAACTGATATAACTTATTTTGCACCAGATAAGAAGTAACACATATTTAACAAACAACAGCCTCTTAAAAAATAGTAATATGATATAATTAGGACTCAGATAAAGAGAGAGAGAGAGAGAGAGAGAGAGAGAGAGAGAGAGAGAGAGTTTAAAATACATGTGCTAGATGCTGTGCAAGAAACACCTTGTGAATTTTCTCATTTCATTACCCTAGATCTCCAAGAGGTAGCTACTGTTAATATCCTCTTTTATTAGATTCCAAAAGACAGAGAAATTAGTGTCCTAATAATGATAAAACAAGGATATGAACTCAGGCATTCTGACTCCAGAGTATCGAGCCTTAGTCACTCCATGCTATTGCCTCTCTGCTATCACTCATCTTTCAAAGCATCAGTCTAAAACTGAGGTCACTTTTCTAATAGACCAGGTAAAGATTTACTTCATTTGTAATCCTTTTTCCTACTTCAATAGTTGTCCTTGTCAACTAAGCTCAAGCTTCATGGTGTCATTTTTTTCTTATTTTCCCTATTACAGAGCTTTGTAAATCCTGTCTTTATCTTATATCTACCCATTACTTTCTATTTTTTATTGCCCTCTCCCCTTTATTACTATCTCCCAATTTTGTTCAGATGTTCATTGTATTAATATTATGTTCTTAGACAAGGAAGCCCTTTCTCCTGCCCTGGGGGTGGTGGATGGTGGTGAATTCAATTCTGATTAGGCTATGCCAGTGGTTTTAATACTGACTGTACAGTGGAATCATTTGAGGATCTTTTTTAAAAAATTTACAACAGCAACCAATACCTGGCCCCAACAGTTTTCTTACATTGCAAGCTAGGTAAAGGACCACTGGACTAAGATAATCATGGTAATTCCATTCTGGAAACAGTGATCAGTTTAGGCATGTGCATGTGAACAGAATCCCGGCCAATTAAAAGTAAGAATTCCTGTAGAATGCTTCTGTGAAAGGTTTTCCTTCCTGATTTGAGGTGGCGGGGAACTACCTTTTTAGACTGAGGACTGCTTGGAGCGGTGGCAACTACCACTGTGGCCATGACGGGCCATGCCTAGGATGCAAGCTAACATGCTGAACAGGGCCAGCTGCAAGGTGGCAAGTGCCTGACTCCATGGCAATGCAGTTGTCACTAAGAATGAACCAGCTCACATCTCTACTGGCTTTAGGTCTCATTAATTCACCCTGAATATCATTATCAATCTCTTAAATGTTTTCATTGCCTCTCCAATGCCTACAAGATCAAGACCAAATTCTGGAACTGTACCTAAACCACTGTTCCACTTGTCTGGTCTGTTATTCTTTTATATAGATCCTCTTGCTGGAGGACAGAATAAATCTCCCCAGTCTTCCAACAGTTAACTGTGCACAGACTCATCTTTTCATGCCTACACTCATGCAGTGTGCCCCCTACCTGGAATTCCTTCCCCAGTCCTCTTCCTATCAATGAATTTTACAATCCTTCTTGCATGAGTTGACTGGTCCAGCCATACCTGTCTCTCTCCTCTCATCCATGTTTGCATTATTCTACTAGTACTTGAATGATGCTTTATGTTATTAGCTCCTACCTACCCACCCCAAACTAGATTAGAAGCTCCTGGAGGTCAGACCATATGTTTGTGCCTAACTACAGACTTCACATATAACAGGCACTCAAAAAACTGTTTGCCAGGTGACTGATAGGTTCTGTAGTAATCCCAATTACTTTTCCACTAGACACTAAAATTCAGCTAACTTATAAAAAACATTCACTCTCCCCAAATTCATCTTCATTTTTTAACATTTAAATTACAGGGAAATGCATTGTGGGAGAATACTTGACAATTCCTTTCGGGAAAGGGCAATAATGAGATCAATCCAAGGCAAATTAATCATAGTGAGGACAGAACTACTTATCAAGAGTCCTCTTTACTCTCTGCCTCTTCCACCTAGCTAGGCTTAGCTTTCCTCATCACAATAGACAACACCATAACGTAACTGTTACCTCAGTAAACCTCAGGAGCAGTCTGTCAACCTTTTACTACAACTCCACATATTCAATAACCAATTTTGTCTACTCTTCTTACATAACATGAACCAAACCTATTATGTCATCCCTGAGTGTACCTTCAATGTGAACTGGCAACCTTCACCTTTCAGATCTATCACCCACCCCTACTCCACCCCGCCACCAACTCACAACCATTTCCATGCATAACCTGAGGACTGCTACCAAAACGATTTTCTCTGTGGTGGCAGAAACCTTTTGGTGGACGTCTTTTTTGCAGAAACGGTAAATAGATTATGCTGCAACTGCTTTTTTCACCTAGCACTTAACCTAGAGGTTATTTCAAATCCACACATAAAGAGCTGCCTTATTCTTTTTTAATGACTACATAGCACTCCATTGTATAAATAGAACATAATTTATTTAACTAGTGTTCTATTAATGAACATATAGGTTATTTCTACTCTTTACTGTTAGAACTGTACTTCAACAAATAATCCCTATACATGTGTAATCTGCAAATCTGCCAATAACACGAAAATTTACTACAAGTAGACATACTGGGTCAAAGGCTGTATGTTTCAAATTTTTAAAAGTAAATAATGCCCAATAGCTCTCTACAGAGGTTGTCCTGATTTCTGTGGACCTCACCATCTTTTCAGTGGACCTCACCAGTAGCTAATGATAATGTTCTGTCTCAGGTTCAAGGTCCTCACCACAGTTTGGCAACTCTTCAGCCAATCTATACAAGACAACCTACAACCAGTCTGACCCCTAACCTCTCATGCTTCTTCACTAAGCAGTTCTAAATGGTGGGTATCACAGTGCCCTCTCTAGTCCAATGCTTATCCAAGTGCTAATGAGGAGAAACACTCCAAAGCTGCCCTCAATTCAAACTGCTCACTGGGAGGGCTCAGCTATTAGATACCCAGAGAGCTACCAAATTCTTAGTATCTAACAGAGAGTCTGGTACATGGGAGCTGTTAATAAATATTTATAGAATGCTAAGTGAATAATCCTAAGGGGTACACAATGTTATAAGTCCCAATTGACAGATGAGAAAAATCAGGCTCTAAGATTTTGCCCAAGAGCTTGATCTAGAAGCTGGACTTTATGTTTCATTTTCTTTTCATTATGTCCCACTACCTTCTTAAAAAAAAAAAAAAAAAAAAAACTCAAAAACTCAAACCATATCAATGTTCTAGAAGCCAACAATCAAAAACTTATACATTACAGGTATTTTCCCCATTAAAGAAACACATTTAAAAAAACAGCCACAAGTACCCAGAAAGGTCTACTAGACATAAGGTACAATGATTACAAGATGACCATTCATAAGTTTACTTTGAAGTGACAAGTCTAATATTAAAGCTGCCCATTCTGACAGAAAATCATTTTATAAGTGCCAATGGCTAGAAAACAGGGCTATAAAGGCTTGCTAAATTCATTAATAAGGCAGTCTGCAGTTATCTGATTTCACAGCAACACCTGCATATTTATCTACTCATTACCAATTGGATGATGGAATTTTTTTCAAGCACATTTCAAAAATCTGCCAACTTCAAGTGTAAAAAAATAAACTTTGTGGTTAATTTTTCCCTTAACAAAGTACAGCTGTTGAGAATAATTGTTCAAGATCTTACCCTGTAATGTCAACTGCAGCAGAACAAAGAGTATTTAATTAGCAAATCTATCCAGTAATTCAACACCTATTATATAAAATGCCTTCGTGATTTTATTCAGGATAATTTGCTAAGAGGGTTATTACTGACATTCAGATGGAATTTAAAATTCCTACGCAAGTCGAGTCATAATAGCAGTAATGATCTCCCCAATCAGGAGACTCGGTGTCACACAAGGCTCTCTTGCAAAGCAGCAGCCGATTTCCTGACTTCTTAATTCCTGGGCTCAGCTCAGTGAGAGCCCTTCATGCCGATATTTCAGTCAGCAATACATCTTTAATGGGACTCTATTAAAATAACTAGAACAAAAATGACTTTTTTTTGGTTAAAAAGAATGACAGCACTGCCATCATATCAATCATTGCAGGCTTTGCAGAACAGTGCCGTTAGGGGAAAAGAGGAGGGGGAAACAGGAAAGGGGTGGAGGTGGGGAGAACAATAATTAAAATAATACGAAAAGGAATTTTAACCCCAGTCTGAGATTCTGAAGGCTGGAAAAGGATAGTGAGAACCAGAAAGGAAATTCAGATGTGTATCAAAAATTGTTTTCTAAAGAAAATAACTTCTTCACGAATACACCCACAATATTGTTTACTAAGCAGAAAGATAATGTTTTTTGTGCCAAGGTTAATTAACAACAGCAGCAACCTAAGACCAACGACTACTGAGATGTGTATTTATAGGTTCTCCTAATAAGCGCAGGAGAATACCTGAGTCTTTGTATTTGGTTAAAATAGAATACTGTTGTTTTGCAATGCATTCAAAAGTTATGAAATGTTTTTAGATGCTATTACAGACCAAAATAGTACTTACTAATACTAAACAACAGAGAGAAAGCATCAGCTTTCAACAGATTAAAAAAAAAAGTTTCAAGGTCCTACTCTGAAAACATGTCTACTATAGTACTACATATTAACGAGAAACCCACTTTGGTGTATGATGCAGATATTAAACATAAAGAAAATTCTACAAGTTAAGAAAATGTTGAGTAAGGTGAAATTCTAAACAAATCATGCACAAACAGAATGACAACTGAAATCCCAATGGCTTTAGGATTCATGCATTACCAATGATATAAAATTAGAAATAAACTGGAAATTAAAAATATATTAGCATAAAAGAGACAGTAAAATAAATGGTTTTGAAGGGTAGGGAAGAGAAAGGCAGAAGAAATATTAATAAAAATATTATGATATTTGGTAATCCAACCATTACCTAAGCGTTCCATATTCCAAATTTTAGCAGCTTCCAAGCAAGACTCAGTGCTACTCAGTTCTCCCACTTGAACATTTATTTCATCCTTATTCTATTAGATTGTCTTTTTCCTATTCTCTGTTATTCTTAGATTTGTGTCTTCTCTATAAATGATCAAGAAACACGGGCTATGGATTTAATAAGCATCGTACTGTCTGTCTTCACTAAACACTTTTGTGATACTGGGCTACTTACTGCCTTTAAATCTTAGTTTTACTTTCTCTAAAATTGGGGTGATTCTGCCACCTTGTTCCCTGAGCTAGGTGAGAATAAAAAGAACCGTATGCTAAAGAGGTGCTTTGCAAAGATAAAATGTTATACAAATATTTGTTTTTTTCAAAAGTCTAGGGTCTGAAATCAGAGCACTGGTTTAAACTGCCAATTACCAGCTAAGTGATTTGGGACCAAGCTGGTTTCCCTTTCTACCTCTCAACATCCTCATTTATAAAATGAAGAGGCTGAGATTCCTCACAGATCTAAAAATCTAGAATCCAGCTTTGACATGTAGAAATGTCTCTTCATTATATTTGGTTGGTTTGTCTTTCAACCACATTTACTTCTTCAATAGTAGGAAAAGGAAGCACTAATGTATCTAACAAGGATAATTAGCATTGCGAGGATGTATTTCCATATTCGAGGTTGCTTTTGAGGGCTATGTGGTTGTAAAATAACTAGAAACATGTAAGTTCTCACAAGTTGTCTGGATACATCTTTACACACTTAATGTAAGTGAGTGGGTACATTTAAAATACATAATAACATCCAATACCTGTTGAGATCTCTTTTCTACCCTTAGGGAGTATGTATACACATCGACATATATATCAAGGTTTCTCAGCTTTGGTACTATTAACATTTTAGGCTGAATAATTAGTTGTTATAAGGAGCTATCCTGTGTCCATTGTAGGATGTTTAGCAGCATCCCTAGCCCCTATCCACTAGATTTCATGAGTAGCATGAGTGCACACATATGCCCGAGTGCTCACCTTCTCTCCAGTTGTGACAACAAAAATTGTGCCCAGATATTGCCAAACACTTCCCAGGAGGGGCAAAACTGCCCCTGGTTGAGAATCAGTGATACACACTGATGACAGCATTTTCTCTCTCCAGGCCCATAGTCAATCGTTGGTCTCATAAGCGTTCATTCTAAATCTCATCCATCTCCTCTAAACCCTTAACCAGCTCCGAACATGAAAATTGGCCCCTCCAGGAACCTTCGACCAGAACAAAGGACTGGTTTCCTTTCTTTTTTTTTCTTTTTTCTTTTTTTTTTTTTGAGTTGGAGTCTCGCTCTGTCGTGCAGGCTGGGAGTGCAGTGGCGCAATCTCGGCTCACTGCAACCTCCACCTCCTGAGTGAAAGCCATTCTTCTGCCTCAGCCTCCCAAGTAGCTGGGATGACAGGCGGGTGCCACCACGCCCAGCTAGTTTTTGTATTTTTAGTAGAGACAGGGTTTCACCATTTTGGTCAGGCTGGCCTGGTACTCTGGACCTCAGGTGATCCTCCCTCCTCGGCCTTCCAGGGCACCCGGCCCCAACTGGTTTCTTTTCTAATCTAATGAGCCAACATTGGAAATATGCTATTTACCCAAGTGATTAAAAATGTGAGTTGAGAAGTTAGGCTGTGTGATGGCTAATTTTATGTGTCAACTTGGCTAAGTCACAGTACCCAGATATTTGGTCAAACACCAGTCTAGATGTAAAAGTATTTTTAAAAATGAGATTAACATTTAAATCAGTTGACTTTGAGTAAAGCAGATTATCCACCACAGTATGAGCGGGCCCTATCCAATCAGTTGATGGCCTTAAAAGAAAAAGATTGAGGTCCCTCAAGGGAGAAGGAATTCTGCTGCAGACTGCTTTTGGACTGTAGCTGAAACATCAACTCTTCCCTGGGCTGCCAGCCTGCCCTACAGACTTGACAGCCTTCACAGTAAATGTCTCTCTGTCTCTCTCTCTCTCTCACACACACACACACACACTCTCTCTCTCACACACACACACACACACACTCTCTCACACAGACACACTCACTCACACACACACACACACACACACTCTCTCTCTCTCTCTCTCTCTCTCTCTCTCTCTCTCTCTCTCTCAATCTCTCATATTGGCTCTGTTTCTCTGGAAAACCCTAATATACACTACCTGGGTTCAAAGCCTAATAGCACTGCTAATAAGCTGTGTGATGACCTCAGGCAAAAAAATATAACCTCTCTAACCTTCCAACTCCTCAACTATAAAATGGAGATAACACCTGAAGCTTCCTGATAATAGGACTACTGTGAGCATTAAATGTAACATGAATTGTTTTGTACAGTCTCTGGGACATAAGAGCTCAATAAATGTTAGGGGTTATTGTTACCTCACATCTACTTATTTCACAGGAACTTAATACTGTCAGAAAAGCCTTCTCAAGCCTCCCCAACCCAAAGATATTAACAAGTATCCTAGTCCTATGTATCCCCTAAAGTACTCTGTGAATATCACAACACACCACTCTATTACAAAAGGTAAGATTAAGAGACTATAAGCAAATTATAGGCAGAGATCATCTCATGGGCATCAAACATAACAGAATGCCTGGCACACAGTAGTAATGTAATAAATATTTATATCTTAGGTTCTAGTAAAAGGAGGAAAACGCCTAATGGTCCAGCTTGAAAAGAGCAAAGTCATTATTGATCGGTAAGGGTGTCTCCATGATAACAGGACCCTAAAGTTTGTTACAAAAAGCAGCAATTAAACCCACACACAGTACACATTTAAATCCTGGCTCTTTCCATGCAAGAAATGAAGAGTGAATCAGTTTTGATCCCACCTTGAAACACAATGCATGTTATATAAACAAATATTCACTCAAGAGAAGAGACTTTCTATTCCAATGACAAAGGTCCATTAATTATAAAATCGACTACAAGTGTACCTCTCCCATACAATTATAGTTTCTTTTTTTTTTTTCAACTATAGCTTATAGATAAATTGATTTTCTTTTAAATCCTTAATTTACAACCTAGACTTTCTGGTAGCTCATGTGTGAAGAATATAAAACACACTGAATAAACAACAATTTCTGAAAGGTTTCTCCTCCCAAAAACACAAATTTAGCAATAATTATGAGTATCTCTCCATTATTGCCCTACAACTTGACAGGGCTGTTATTTTGACCCCAAAACTTAAAATACCACAAACTATGGCTTTGAATGTATGAAAAGAAAAGTGAATTTCTTCCCTGCCTTATAACCTGCCTTATAATTTCTTGTCCCCAGCATGACTATTCATCCTGTGGGCTCTTAAAAGCCCACTTTACCTGCTGACATTTAAAAACTCAGTTTTCACCTTTAAAGAAACCTTCTTTTCACAACATTCTTATTCTCCATTCCTCTTCCACTCCAACCTCCAGTTAAGATGCTCACGTCCTATGTGTTTCACTTAAATTTACAGGTATTGCTGCCATTCTTGGGGTTATATCTGACACAGGACAGTGGACAGCTTGTAGAGCTGGCCTTAAAGGACACTTGAACCAAATCTACTCACTGACACAAGCACTGAATATGAGCCTATACAATCTTAAATATTATATCACCAGTTTAAAAAAAAAAAAAACCCTAAGACACTAAAATTAAAACTGGAGCAGGAGGTATTAACCTAAGGTCAAGAAATCTGAAAATCCCCTGAAACTGTCAGCAAAGATTTGAATGTGTGCTTATGTGCATTTTTCTACAAAGATTCACACATTTAATCAAACTTGAAATTTTTATTTGTTTAAGTACTATTGAGGATGCTCCAACTCACCATAAGAATAGAACTTTCAGATTCCTTAACATTCACAATGTCCATTAAGACTAGAAACACACCCACCCAAAGGTCCTTGCCCCTTGCTTTTGAGCTGGGTGTGTTAAGCCCCTACCTACAGTTTATTTTGCTCACAGAAACATGTACATGTGAAAAGGCTCAGAGATTTGGCTCCCTGGTTGACTTCTCATATAACTCATCTGGGGGGCTAATTAAGACATGGCCAAACTATGTCCACGCTTTAGTGAATATCAGTGCTCAAACAAGTTTCACACAACCTGATTAAAATTGACTCAAAGTGTCTTACTTCAGTAATCACTTAGAAGGAATGAATTTTACATTAGTGGGATCAAGCATGCACTAGGCCTCAGTGGAAATGAAAAGGGCTTATAGTAACAGGATTTATAAACCCACCCATTAGGTTAATGGCTAAATGATTTACATGTAACTTTCTCCCCCACCCCGCCTTCCCTCACCCTTTAAATCAGTAAAAACTATGCTTGGCATTTTCCACTGCAGTGCCACACACAAAGGAAATAGCCTTTCTATTTTGGGACATTCTAATTTCTAATAATGGCTTGGGTAGCTACCATTAACTCTTTCAAAGCACAAATAATTGACTAATAAAATTAAATATTCTATAAGGCCTAAAAGTGCTTAATTGATCATAATTGTCTATTTGAGAAGAAAGCGTCAGGCTGGCTATGCTCAGATAATGAAGTTGGGCAATTCTGAAGCACTGCAATCAGTGTAATACAGCTAAAAAGGACATTAGCATTTTCTAGAATCTATAGCATTTTCTTTATAACTGAGGTCATGGGAAAATCTGACCAGAAAACTTTGAGCTCCCAGCTTCCACAAATGGCAGATTTACCAAGTTGTCCCTTGTCATTACTAAGCACCTAGTCTGAAGCTCCATCCTACAAGAGCACATAGCTGGTGGTCTGGAGAACCTGAAGTTGGACAGTGACCAAGGTGGTGCCGTCACCATTTTGACAGAAGCATTTTGATTTCTGGAAAGCTCGGTTCTAGGATCAGTGTGTGACAAAATAGTCATTGGAGTGTCCATCTTTTCTTCAAATGAAGTGAGAAGAGGGAGAACGTTTTAAGCCCAATACTTCACAGGGTAATTCCCTTGCCCTGTACCAGAGCTAAATACTAAATTATGTTCTATCATGACCACACTTTACAGATGCCCTCTTAAAGCAACTCTTTATTGATTTTTTACAAACAAGCATCCCTTGCCCATCTCCACTTTACTATACGTTCAACAAACAGATTCTATGATCTAGCTATGCTTAAAATACAGAGGGTTCCCACGTAAAAAAAAAAAAAAATCTTCTTTGAGAAAGATAGTCTAGTTTTAGGGAAATGTAATTGTGTTTAACTGCCCAGAGAAACATGTGTTATAGACAAATGCTTAGGCATGCCTCTAGAATAAATACAGCTGACCCTTGAACAATGCAGAGGTTAGGGGCACCAATCCCCTTGCAGTCAAAAATCCATGCGTAACTTTTGGCTCCCTTAAAACTTAACTACTAAGAGTCTACCACTGACCAGAAGCCTTGCCGATAACATAAACAGTTAATGTGAATTTCATGTTTGTATGTATTATACACATATAATAAATGCTTGTTTATATGTATGGTATACATATAAACAAATTAGAGAAAAAATGTTCTTACAATATGAAGATGGGCAATAAACTAGAAAAACTGATTTCTTACAATAAACTAGAGAAAAAAATGTTACTAAGAAAATCATAAGAGAAAATATATTTACTATTCATTAAGCGGAAGTAGATCATCATAAGCATTTTCATCCTCATCATCTTCATATTGAGTGGAGCTGAGGAGGATGAGGGGTTGGTCTTGCTGACTCAGCGGTGGCAGAGGTGGAGGAACATTCATGTACAGGTGGACTCACACAGTTCAAACTCATGTTGCTTAAAGGTCAACTATATGTTTAAGAATCAAATGACATGTTCCCATTTACCAATCACCTGTTCTCCCATCCCACTATATTCTATACTTTTGCTGGGAAGAATCCAGAGAAATTTTGAATCATACAGAGATCAAGTTGAGAAAAGTAATTTAGTCACTGCAGCCTTGACCTCCCACGCTAAAGCAATCCTCCCACATCAGCCTCCCAAGTAGCTGGGACTATAGGCATGCCCCACCAAGCCTGGCTAATTTGTTTGTTTGTTTTTAATTTTTTTGGCAAAGACAGGGTCTCACTATGTTGCCTAGGCTGGTCTCAAACTCTTGGACTCAAGCGATCCTCCCACCTTGGCCTCCCAAAGTGCTGGGATTATAGGTATAAATCACTGCACCCAGACTGTGCATTTCCACTCTCCCATTTGGCCAAGGCTCAAGAATTTGATATGAATTACAGGAAGCACTATATTCTCTTTTCATTTAGAACCTCAAGAAAGAATTCATTCATTCATTCAAACATCAACAGTATTTACTTAAGTCTTCTCATGTACTAGATGCAGGTGGTAGGGAACACAACAGTGAATGACTTGGACATGATCCTTTCCCTCTTACAGTGTATAACCCCCAGTAAAGCAGAGAACCAAATAGGCAATTTGAAAATACACACATACTACATGCACGCACATCTACATAACAGGGGCCCCTGGTGTAGGAGATAGAGAAAAGTCCATAGAAACAGATAATGTATAGGGGGAAGGTGAGTATAGGGAATAATAGGAAAAGGAGAGTGGTGGAGTAGTGTTTGTGAAGATTCAAAGAACACAAGGAAACGCTGAATGGTGAGTTAAAAAAAGTAAGTTTTTAAGAAAGTTTTTAAAAAACATTTTTTAAAAAAAAAAGGCAAAGAAAATAAAATGTATGGTTGAAGCTAGAATGTTCAGAGAAAATAGAGAGAGGGCGGGAGAAAGGCCCAAATCTGAAGGGCCCTGTAAGTCACATTAAGGACTAAACTGGGCAGTGGCATAAGCAGATTGGCAGTTTAAAGAGTTCTTTCTGGCTATAAAACATCTGGAGAATACTTGAGGGGGGCAGTGTCCAGGGAGATGTAATGAGGCCTGAGTGGCATAATTGCAGTGACACTGGAGATAGAGAATCACAGATATTTAGGAAGTGGAATCTACAGGACTTGGCACTGGGCTGGATTTGAGGCATGAGGAAGAGATAGGAGTCAAGAATGATACCCATGTTCCTGGCTTAACAACTGGGTAAACAGTGTCATCATTCACTGAGACAGGGAATCAGGGAAGGGAAACAGGTTGGCAAGCAGAACCACGAGGGCAGTTTTGGAATTGAATAGGATATGCCTGTGAAACGTCTCAATGGAGATCACAGAGAGGCAGACAGAAGCTAAGACGTTCAGCAGAGGGGATGTAAGGAATTTAAGGTACGAGAAATTCAATGCTTAACAGAGATGCAATATATTAATATGAATAAACCAAAGCAATATCAGCATGCAGACAATAACAGAATCCCTCAAAATGCTCGGCACAGTTCACTGAAGGGGTAGCCAGAGAAAAGGGAGACTAGGCAAGCTTGCACCAAAAACCATGGTAATGGTCCTAGAGTGGCAGGTGTTCCATGGTTCTCCTGATTCCTCATTCCGCTGGTTCCTTCTGTTCCCTTTCAGCTATCAGATCTCCATTCTTTTTGTTACTATTGGCAGGTGTCACGCAAACAGGGGCCACTAGCAAATCTGATGCAGGCTGCCCACAGTCAGACAGTCAGGCACCACACAGTGACCTTTAATGAGAATGATCCTAACAGGTGGCTAGTGCTTAATACAAATAATTGTATTAAGCTTCTGAACAAGGTCAAAAAAGGAGAGCACCTTGCTTTGTCATGTGCAACCAAAACTACATGCTATGACTTAACAAACAGCAAGCAAAACCTTTGCAATGGCTCCCCTCCTTGAGACAATGTTGATGGGCTCAACAGGAAGACTGAACGCCAATTAAGTCACAAGAGCCTTCTAGATCCCCCTACACCTACATAACCACCCTTTCCACTGCCTCTCTTCTGCACTGGGGAGGAGAGGGGAGGTGGAGTAGTTCTTTCTTATGTTAAGTTTGGTGCCATTTGCTAGCAGTTACCATTTATACTTATCCAATAAAGATAAGTATACCCTTCCAAAGAAACTAAGTCATAAGTGATTATATTAATTGCTTTTGTCACTAATTAGATTTTATAACATCAAAGGTCTCACAGTTTTCATGGACCTTTAACCTCTGAGCAAGCCACTGTTCAGACAGAACAGACAGCTGTGGGTTGGATGGGGGTGGGAGGAGCCTGCGCAACCTTTTCTGAAAGACCTTTATCATGGCCCAGAAATTCTACTGGGTGGTAAGAAGCCAGGAGTCCTGTGACCTGTAGTGGGACCCCATGTGCTGATCTACAGCCATGCTACTTGACCTTTACATCCAAAAAAAAAAATCTTTCTCCTGGAGACAACTTCCTGTACTCCCACCCTCTTAAACCTTGTGACTGCAAATGGCATGGCTAGAACGAGCCACACGCCACTGGCATGCCAGTACCCAGATAAAGAATCTAAGCAGTAGATCGGATTCCTGTCAGCTGCAAAAGAGCCAGCATTTCAGCTGCTTCTCACTCTTTATTTTTAAATGGCAGGATGGGCTCAAGGGCATGGTAGCCTGTCACCCAAGAAGAGATTAAAGATTAAAAAAGATAAAACCAAAACCATAGAGGGTATACAAACTCACAGGAGACTGGGAATTGAAAAGCGCTTCAGAAAAGCATATACAACATTTCCAAATCAGCTGTAAGTGTGTTTCTCTTAGTGACATGGTAGAAGGAAACTGCTGATGGGAGCAAGAGAAGAATCAAACCAACTACAGATCAGTTCCTAGTCAATGGGACTAACAGACTAATTCTCCTGCTACTAATTTTTAAAATATTTACTTTCAGAACTCTGAGCCCAGAGCATTAAAATGTTGGAATCTGCTCTGAACAATCAAGTTACCTAGTCAATCAGTCCTCCAAACCAAAGAGCATGTAAAATTAAATATAAGTCAATAAAATTTAAAGAACATGATTAGGGAGAAGAACTTACCTATGCAGAATACAAAATGTGATTTCTTTTTTCCCTTATACCACTACCATCACCACCAGATAATTCTCAACTAATTCTTACAAGCTGAAGACTAACTTGGATTTTGATGTACAAACTGCTTTTGATGATATTTCATTTTAAACAGATAAACTCTTTTTTTAAAAAAATGCAAGCCGAAGACACCCTTTTGAGAAACTAAGAAAACAGATGTGGAAGCCATTTGTTTAGATGAAGAGGAATTTTCGCTTTTATAGGAATACAATGATTCATGAAGAGGAAAAAAGTCTGTCATCAAGTTTACTTCAATAGATACTCTTGGGTTTGAGGCAGCTTTCTAAATATGGCCATTGCTTTTCTTCACATCTCATCTCTCCTGAAATATCTCAAACTACCACTAACAAACATTACTTTTATTGTCTTTGTTCTTTTAAATTTTCTGCTTAGTTAATATATTGTGCAAGGGAAAAACCACAACTCTGGTACTACAGCATTACATACTTGCTTTTATTGCTTAGGTAGCAGTACAAAATACCTACGGCTTTGGTGATCTATCACAAATATGTCAGCTTGAGAATATTACAACAACCGGAATACAAGAATACAAGAAACCCTAACAATAACTTCTTAAATAACAGCTCTTCTCAACCCCAAAATGGATGACATAAGAGAATAGTGAAGTTTTCTCAAGAAGTTCTGACACAGAGAAAAATCACTTTTCTTGGTTTGTGTTTAGTGGAGATGCTAAGAAGAATTAAAAAGGGAAGGCCAGGGGCGTGGTGGCTCACGTCTGTAATCCCAGCAGTTTGGGAGGTCAAGGTCAGTGGATCACCTGAGGTCAGGAGTTTGAGACCAGCCTTGCCAACATAGCGAAACCCCGTCTCTACTAAAAATACAAAAATTAGCCAGGCACGGTGGTGGGCGCCTGTAATCCCAGCTACTCGGGAGGCTGAGGCAGGAGAATCACTTGAATCTAGGAGGAGAAAGTTGCAGTGAGCCAAGATCGTGCCATTACACTCCAGCCTGCGCAACAGAGCAAGACTCTGTCTCAAAAACAAAAACAAAAACAAAAACAAAAAACAGAGGCTCTCTTTGTATTACAACCCTGCTATGACTAGCACCAAAGTTCACACAATTCTCTTGTGATTTCACTATACTTGCCCACAATTTTGTGAACAATCCCCTTATTAAATCCTATTAATCCCAGTGTTAGCTCTTTCCTGCCAGTATCCTGACTGATAGACCAAATAAATTTAAAAAAAGAAAATAAGGAGTTTTGAAATGTCTTACTTGAAACCTCATCCTCCTGAAAGTAGACTCACATGAAGCAACACCTTTTGAAAATCTAGGCCTTTTTTTTTTATGAGACAGAGTCTACCTCTTGTCATCCAGGCTGGAGTGCAATGGTGCAATCCTAGCTCACTGCAACCTCCTCCTCCTGGGTTAAAGCCATTCTCCTGCCTCAGCCTCCCAAGTAGCTGGAATTATAGGTGCCTACCACAACACCTGGCTAATTTTTGTATTTTTAGTAGAGACAAGGTTTCACCATGTTGGCCAGGCTGGTCTCGAACTCCTGACCTCAGGTGATCCACCTGCCTCAACCTTCCAAAGTGCGGGGATTACAGAAAATCTAGGCTTTTAAGACTTGTAAATAAGAAGATACGCTGTGAGCTTTCTTTAAAGAGCAGGCCTTTGATATCTCTCTTTTACCATGACATATTAACAATGCTCAAATTTAAATTTCCTTTAGCCCAATTTTATCCCAAAGAGAAAGAAAAATAGAAGACTACCTCCACCTTACGGTTTTGAGAAGTTTGGAAATTATTGTTATTATTAATATATGTTAATTTACATAGTTATATTTACATGTATATTATTTAAGTCTCTAATTACACTGCACATTAACACTGAGGACCAGGACTGTTTCTTACATTTGTTTTCCTCATACTAAATCGTGCCTTGTAATAGTTCCTTTAACAGATAATATATTTGAAAAATAATTTACTGACAGTTGGAAATAATATCAACAGTAAAAGAACTTAAGCAGGAAAGCTAGCCCTAAGAGATATGCTTGGTTACTTTGGCATTTTCTTATTTGGCATGTCTTATCAAATGATTCTGCCACCAGAAGAAAAATAAAAGCTTCACTGTAAGGTGAATATAAAATTTTACGAAAACAGCTGTATAACCATCAAGATTATTTTCCACAAGTAGCCAACATCAAACAGAATTTACAACAGAGGCAGGAAGACGAGTAGGTGGAGTTAGAATAGAAGGAAATGAGGAGGCTCAACAAGAATTAATTACTGGTAATTACACATGCTACAGCCTCTCTTCTTTCTCCACCCTCTAGCTAATCAACAGTGGGAACAGATGTGGTCTGTGGTATTGGGGAGGGGGGTGCTTAACAGCTGTTTGGAGAACATGCCATTAAAAAGCAGCCTTGTCCACAGAAACCCAAGAGTTTTAGTGTTTAAAAGAAAAGAAGTAATGATTAATGACCACGGTCTTACTCTTAACTTCAGCTTATTCAGGCCAACGATAAAAAACTCTTTCTCCTGATTTCTAATAAACTATGGCAGTAGCTTTGATATTTTCTAAAAGTACCTCAATATTTGAATCTATTTCACTTATCTCACCCAAGGAGTCCCAAAACCAGTATAAAAATTCAACTATTCTTTATTAAGTAAACATTCAATAAATCTTAACTATGATAATGATTATCACAAGAAAAACTCTTAAAACTCACACTATAGGGAATATCAAATTAGGATGAAATAATCCTAAATTTGCTAAACCATCTTTTTAGACATTTTTTCATAGATAAGAACTCTATGCAACATGGAACTCGGAACATCTCAGCTTACTTCTTATAAAATCTGAAGCATGTGGTACACTGTCAATGCACATAATCATTCCCAAAAGATAAAAACACAAACCAAGTTCCAGGGATAAATTAAAAAACAATACAACAGGCCTAGCGCGGTGGCTCACACCTTTAATCCCAGCACTTTGAGAGGCTGAGGCGGGTGGATCATGAGGTCAGGAGTTCAAGACCACTCTGGCCAACATAGTGAAACCCCATCTTTATTAAAAATACAAAAATTAGCTGGGCGTGGTAGCCCACATCTGTAATCCCAGCTACTTGGGAGGCTGAGCCAGAAGAATCACTTGAACCCAGGAGGCAGAGGTTTCAGTGAGCCAAGATCATGTCACTGCACTCCAGCCTGTGCAACAGGGCAAGATTCTGTCCCAAAAAAAAAAAAACAGAAAGATAAAACAGTCAAGGCTTTAACAGTTTAGCGTACTCACAGAACAAAAGTTCTAACGTGTTTATGCTTCCTCCAAACTCTGATGACTACCAGTTGGGCAGGTTTGGAAGGGTCAGTGACATCTCCTGCCCTATCTAGGATACCCCCAAGTTTCAAGGAATAAGGACAGGTGACACAGGTCTGGCTTCCGGAATTCATAGTTGACGGCTACCTATGATCTGAAACCTTTATGCTGGAGTAGCAGAGATTTTTGTCTTTGGAACCATTTAGGTTCCAAATGGCTGTATAATAAGCCCATTTATAAACAAATCCAAAGCAGTGCTCAATAAATGACTGATTATGCCACCAACTGATAGCAAGCATATTTCCTGCTTTTGCTGAAACATGCAACTGTGTTAGAACTTTTGAAAGTTCTTGAGCAGCTTAACAATTCCAAGTTCTTCTTAGGTTAAATGTTATATATATATATATATATATATATATATATATATATATATATATGAGTGGGGGGCTGTATATACACATAAAACGAGAGTGCACATATTCATATACACTTGCAGGATATGACACTAATTTCTCATATCTAATCTTATTAAACTGAACTTACATATTCTCAATTTTACTTCTGTGTATTTTGGGGGCAACTTCAAAAATTTCATTCAGTTTCAGTACATGTAAATTGCACAAAACTATGATTCAATCCTGTTGGGGATAATTAGAGAAAGATGAAGCTGCGGTTGAGAATAGGAAAGGAAGGTAAAAGCTAATGTTGGAACAGAAATAAAGATATTTAGAATGAAGCCACACTCTGACGGCGTCTAAGTCAGCAGGAGGGGCAGGATGTGAGTGGGGAGCTCCAGGGAGATGGACGTCAACAATTAGCCATAGTGGAGGAGGGGAAAAGCATGCTTATCTGCTGCAACAAAGCAAATTTTCTCTTAGGGGATAAATGAAAAAGAAAATGGATCCCTTATTACTAAACAAAAGAGTATAAAGGGTCATTTGTATCACGCTGAGAAGATTTATTTAAATGTATCTAAATACTGTTTGTTCCTAAGAGTTTCCATAGACACACTCTAAACTTAAAACCTCCTGCAACTATAGTTTCTATGAGGTCTAAAGTTCTCAGACTTAATTTCTACATCCAACCAGTTTTCAGGAACCTCTTCCTCCTGATGAGTAAAGGACTATACCCTTCTTTTGCAATTCATCAGGATAAAGCTATTCTTTTTGGTGTACTCTGCAAACCCACCTTTAGATCCTGAGAAGTAAGACTAATTATCTGCAAAAGAGTACATAAGAAAGTTTAAATTAATCCTTCATCCTAAATTATGTTGCTTTTCTGCATCAGCAAAGACATATTACCATGCAAAATAATGAGCTTTTTTTCCTGATAGAGAATATATTTGGGAGAAAAATGGGAGTTTCTGGCAAAAAATAAAGGCTTCATTACTTCAGCTTTAAATGTAAATTAGGCACTAAGCAGCTTGCAAGTTAGGACAGTTTTCCTTACACAAGATAAGATGAATTATATTTTATTCCTTAGTTCTTAACAAGAGTCACTTCCTTAGACATACCTAACCCTTAAACAAAGGCTGTTCTTTGTCATAGCTAGGGAAATGTTTTTATTACTGATGTTCTTTAAATATGAATAAAAATCTCTTTTCCATACTCATGCTTATAACAAGCTGTTACTTCAGCAAAGAAGATCTAAAATGAATATAGAAAAAAGGGGACTATTTGCTTTCTCTGTGAACATTACACATATCACCCTAACGGAAAGGCCTTTAAAAAACAAATCCATGAACACAGGCTCTTTCCATGTATTTACATCTTCAATTTCTTTCATCAATGTTTTATAGTTTATAATGCATAGGTCTTCTACCTCCTTGGCTTAATTTAATCCTAAGTATTTTAATCTTTTTTATGCTAATGCAAATGTGATTTTCTCTAAATATCTTTTCTCGGATAGTTTGTTAATGTATAGAAACAACTGATTTTTTTTACGTTGATTGTGTATCCTGCAAATTTACGGAATTCACTCATTAGTTCTAACAGTTTTTTGGTGGAATTTTTAGGGTTTTCTATATATAAGATCATGTCATCTGCAAACAGTTTAACTTCTTCCTTTCTGATTTGCATGCCTTTTACTTTTTTCTCTTGCCTAATTGTTCTGCCTAGGACTTCCAGCACTATGTTGAATAGTAGTAGTAATAGTGGGCATCCTTATCTTTTTCCCAATCTTAGATGAAAAGCTTTCAGCTTTTCACTGTTGTGTATGATGTTTGCTGTGGGCTTGTCATATATGGCCTTTATTGTGTTGAGGTACTTTCCTTCCATATCTAATTTGTTGAGGGGTTTTTATCATGAAAGGATATTGAATTTTGTCAAATGCTTTTTCTGCATCTATTGAGATTATCATATGATTTTTACCTTTCATTCTGTTAGTGTGGTGTAACACATTTACTGATTTGCATATGTTGAAATATTCTTGTATACCAAGGATAAATCCCACTTGATTATGATGTATGATTCTTGTAATGCCCTGTTAAATTCGGTTTGCTAGCAGGATTTTATTGGGGATTTTTGCATCTGGGTTCATCAGGGATACTGGCCTGTAATTTTCTTTTCTTGTAGCATCCTTATCTGGCTTTAGTATCAGGGTAATGCTGGCCTCACAAAATGAATAATCATCTTTAAAATGAGAATACTGTTAAAGTATCCATACTACCCAAAGCAATCTATAGATTCAACGCCATTCCTATCAAAATTCCAATGGCATTTTCTCACAGAAATAGAAAAAAACAATCCTAAAACTTGTATGGAACCACAACAAAAGACCCCAAATAGCCAAAGTAATCTTAAGAAAGAACAAAGCTGGAGGGATCACAGTCCCTGATTTCAAACTGTATTACAAAGCTATGGTAATCAAAACAATATGATACCAGCATAAAAAACACACAAAGACCAATGGAACAGAATAGAGAACCTAGAAATAAACCCTTACATATATGGTCAACTAAACATTGACAAGAGGGTAAAGAACTCACAACGGGGAAAGCAAAGTCTCCTCAATAAATGGTACTGGGAAAACTAGATATCCACATACAAAAGAATAAAATTAAATCTTTGTCTCATTCCATATACAAAAATTAACTCAAAATGGATCTGAAACTTAAATGTAACATCTGAAACCATAAACTCCTAGAAGAAAATATAGGGGGAAAAAAGCTCCCTGACATTGGTCTTGGCAATGATTTTTTAAGATATGACCCCAAAAGCATAGGCAACAACAGCAAAAATAAGTAAGTAGGACTGCAGCAACCTAAAAAGAAAGCAATCAACAAAATGAAAAGACAACCTGGAGAGAGATCCAAGATGGCCGATTAACAACAGCTCAGGATTGTAGCTCCCAGTGAAAGCGCAGAGAGCGAGTGGACGCCGCACTTTCAGACGAATTTTTGTTGCCCACAGACTGGGAGATTCCCAGCGGAGGAGTCACACGGGTCGCCAGCGCGACTTTTATGGCCGGCGCGGCTATTTTGCCAGCGCCCTGGCACGGCGCTTCTCGGTGCGGAGTATACAGGACGGGGTGCCCTTTGAGTCAGGCTCGGCTGGTCCCATCCTCACAAGGAGAACAGCAATTGGAAGCGCTGAGGACTGAGAGTTTCACAGTAAGCACAGCTGAACCGGGAAGGTCCAGCCCTGCGGGGAAGGGGCGTCCACCAAAGGAAAACTAAGAAACAGAAAAAACTTCATC